>JAECUM010027840.1:0-18499 GCA_016617855.1 Megalonaias nervosa | reverse complement strand
CCTCGCATTATCTCACATTGTACTCTGTCTGGCTGAAGTCTGATTAATTTTTTAAATTCCTTCAGCGGTTCATCAATAGCTCTATGGTCATCATTTATTTCTTCATAATAATCTACGCTATTCTTCAGCCATTCATGTGGAGACTCTCCAACAAAGGGTGGTGGTTGACCATTATCGCCGCACATAATCACAGCAGTATTCTTTAGTAACAACCAATCAAGAAATGTTTTTAGTGTTTCTAACGACACCGTGCATATCTCGTCCCATATAATATATTTAGGTATATATTTCTCACCCATTCGTTCAGGAGTCCAGGTATCTCCACACCATCTAAAGAAACTATGATAAGTACATGATTTTACTCCTCGTTGCTTTATTTCTCTGGCATGTTTGTGCGTCGGTGTTAAAACAATCATATCTGATGTATTATTTATAAATAAATTAATTACACGAGTTGTTTTACCTGAACCACCACACCCATTAAGATAAACGGTTTTATGTTTAGATACAGGATCATACACAGATGGTGCAGATGACTTTAATATTTGATTATTATTTTTGTAATATGTCTCCACAATTTCAACATCTGCAGATTCAGAATAACTAAGTATATTTTCTTGTTTTATTCTCCATGTTTCCCATTCACCATTACCGAGTTTTAATAAATCTGTATATTTTTTATTTATGTAGAACGAATCCGTAGCGACTCTGACGGCGTAACGAGGAAATTTATTTATCATCGATAATAGATTTATAGAAACATATGCCAACATCGAAGATCTTAAATGAGTAAACTGCGGTGACTCGCCATCAAGATAACTCACAATTGTACCTAGTTTGGTTCCATCTGATAAATAAGCATTACATCTGTTTATAAAAGTATTTTTCTCCGTTGTATCAGCGATTATAAAATCTAGTTCAGCATCATCCATAATCAATCTTGTACAGTGCCGTTTATAATCGTATGAACCACCTTGAGTGAACTTACCGATTATCTTTCTACCAAGATCTTTTGCAAATTTCTCATCATACTCGTTTCTGCATTTATTTATTTTAATGATATAATCTTCATCAATATCAGGGAATTCTTTCCTAGTATCATCGATATTAAATCTGTCCGGTTCTGGTAACCAAACTTGCTTCTGTGAATTATACGATATAATCGCTTCAGTTACTCTCAACGATATTAAAAATCCAACATCAAGCATATATCGCAATAGTACTATTGGAACCCAATATTTTTCTGAAAAATGTCTTCCAAACCAAGTATAAGTAATCGGATGGAGATTTTCTGCAAATTCGAATAATTCTACATGAGCAAATCCGGTTAAGTCAAAATCTGGTAAATGTCCGTTTATTGCAACCCTGGTCATGTCATATGTAGGATGTCCGAATCTCTTAAAGTATTTAGAACATACTCCATATCCAAGAAAACTCCCAGGATAACACGCTACCATATCAACCGAGATAACATCACTATGGTTGTATTTGGTGTTCCATAATCCACCATGACCATATTCTACACAGCTTTACTTGGCATCTTCAAGGAATTCCGATCGTGTTGGTTTCCATAAAATTTTTTCCTGAGCGAAATGAGCCGCTACAGATGGAACTGTAAAACAATTATTTAATAATTGTCTAATTTTGACATCGTCTGAAGTATATTCACGCCAAAGGCGCTGCGCAAGATGTTCCATTTCTACATTAAGAGATTCTGTACGGTAAATATCACCATTAGGCTGTACAAACTGATCATAATGATCATATTCCGAACTCTGAAATAACCAAACGGATACAGGGTCACTTTTGCTGATATTTTTAATAAAATCAAAGATATCACCGTTATAAAATTTAACCGTTCTATCTCGTGGAAATATTGTTACTGCTGAGGTCCATGCGTGCGAATTATGATCAATAATATCTATCGGAGCTCCTCTTGATTTATATTTCGATTTATATAAAATCTCTCCCGTCAGCGTTTTTACTATTATTGGGAATTTTAATTTCTTTTCTAGCTCAGCGACATCTTTGATAGACGCTCCGGTATCTTTAACGGACTCTGTCCATTTGTTTATATTTTTACGTCTTAAATCAGTTAAACCATTACCACGTATCGCGTTTGTAAAGTGTTCTGCAACTCGTTCAGCTACGCAGTTTATTCTTGATATTTTCATCGGTTTGAGATCCGCAACATTAGGTTTATCATTCAGCGGAAATATTCCATATACAACTGCAGTTGCTGGATAACTTTGTATATAGTAAGGTTTGTCAACACCGGTTAGTATTCCGGGTTTAGATTTATTATTTAAGAAAACAATATTACCCCTGGACTGCACACGGACTGGATCACGCTTGTCACGATTAATCCAAATATCTTCTTCTGTATTTACAATAAATTTTATTAAAATAAAATATTTTTGATTATCAAGGTGATTAATAATTACTTTTCCCCGTTTGTCATTCATCATATTAGTAATATTTCCAACTCTGAATGTTGACCATACATGAGCAGCGCCACTATTACGAAATTCTTTTTTTGCTTCACGAATACGTTCGGTTACATCCTCATCCGTTAATGCCAGATCTTGCATCGAAACACTAAATTTATATTCTGGTAGTCTGTCAAGATCGAATCTAGCAGGGGAAGGTTCAATAACGGATAATTCCTCCATATAATTAAAACAAATATTTAAATTAAAGTTTTAGTATATATATAATGCTTGAAACAAAAAACAAATGTGCTTGGCTCAAAATTGGATATACTTCTACTTGTAATAAATCGTGTGTGAACAAATACTGCGGAAATCATGCACAGAGTATCAAAAAATGGAAGTACAGGACCAATACCGTGTGTGAAATGCGGTGTTGGAGTAAGAGGAAAAACTCAATTGTGTCTAAAATGTGGCGGAAAAAAATACAGAGAACTAAAACGATATTATGACAAAAAAAATAACACTGACTCTCCTATAAAGACCGAAGAAGATTATCTGGTTAGATTTCAAAACAATGATTTAGACAAATAATATTATATATATCTATATCTATATCTATATCTATATATATATATATATATATATATATATATATATATATATATATATATATATATATATAATGGAGCAAAACGAATTTGTTGCGCATCCTATAATAAAAAATTATGAATCATCCCGAGATGGTGTAATCAGGAATTGTAGATTGAAAAAACCAGTCGGTAGTATTGATAATACTGGTTATCTTAGATTTACTGCTAATGGCAAGAAAAAAAGATATTTATCTCATATATTTACCTACGAGTGTTATTTTGGGCTGATCAAGGATGGGTATGTGGTGGATCACATCAATGGTGATAAACTTGATAATTCGATTTCTAATTTACGAGTTACTACACAGAGTCAAAATTGTAAATCTGGAAACACAGGAAGGTGTAAATTATACAGAAAGAGAGCTATTAAATCAGTGAATACAGAAACTGGGGAGGAAATTAGTTTTGAATCAATTAATTCTGCTGCCAAATATTTTGACATAGTACCACGATCGGTACAATAAGTGGCAGACTGAATTACAAGGTCTACTTTTTCCAAAAGATTTACACAAAAAATAAATTTTCAATACGTTTAGTCTACCGTATTTTTAATGTTACCAAATGATTACTTGGTACCTACTGAAACATGGTTGGGATACAATATGAGGTATCCACAGAAGCATATCTATGAGAGATACCTACTGAAACGTTAATTTTCCCAAGGATTTTGTTTAGCCATAATTACAGTCACTGACTCTCTGTCAAGGGTCCACCTTCATCGTCGCTGCTCTCAGCGTCATTATCATTTTTTACAGAATCAGATAGCATTATCTTTCTTAATTGTATTACACGATTATCCACAATCTTTTTTCTTTCGTACTCGTGAGACAGTTCGGATTTAATATTTTCGATCGAACGTGCAAGAGGTGCAAATAGCTTTACTTGATTGTCGTTTACTATAGCGAGTGATTCAAGCATAGCTTGATAAATTAATTTTATAAATCTGTAGTTTGAAGGTAGTGTATATTTATTATCAAATTTTCTTTGTTGCAGTAATTCAAAATCGTATATAATTTTCTGAGGGTCGAGATTATCAGATATTTTTATTCCGTTATGTTTTAGTTTTTTAATAGCAGAAATAATATCATTAATGTTTTCTTGGTTCATTATATATATATTTATATATTTAATATAAAAATAAACAAAAATATACAGCGCGGGGTGACATTCGGTCTACCATTCCATAGTTGTATCAGATAAACCTAATGAGGTTCCGAATCTTTGTTAGACATTTACCCCCCAAGAGACCCCTAAATATCCGAAACCGAAACTTTAGAGGCTCAGAGGGTTGTCTATACGTGTTATTAGTTTACCCCCGAAAGAATTCCTAAATATCCGTAACCGAAACTCTAGGAACTCAGAAGGTTGTTTATACACGTGTAGGTCTTATTTTAGTGACCAATCAGATTCTGTTTATTGCCTTACAAGAATTCCTAGATATCCGTAACCGAAACTCTAAGAACTCAAAGGCTGATTGGTCTTTGTGACCTGGAAATCTCATTAGGTTTATTTTTAGTTTTGCGATTGTGTCTTTTGGAATGGCCCTTGTGTGGGGTACCCCTTTAGTGAAGTCACAAGGTCACGACCTCATATCACCCCCCGCTGTATATTTTTGATGAGTTGATATGATGATGATGATGATGATGAAATGCCGTCTTTAAGCACACCAACCCATAACGATCAACCAATGGGTGATTCACAAAAATGAATCCACCACGTGTTGACGTAGTGGATTGGTGTACTTAAAGACGGAGGTGGCTGGAGCCCCCAATAAATTATAAATCTTGGCCTAAAATCGCCTTCCGCAGACAATTTGTCTTTCTCGGGTTTCGAACTATGACCCTCCGGATGAGAGTTTCAGCACGCTATCAACTGAGCTATCGGACCTTGTTATAAATACATATTGAAAAAGTTAGTATGTGTTTACCAATAACCTTAGCTTAACAATTTGTCAGTCATATCGTTACATTCCTAAAAACTACAATATTCTTAACAAAAACCACATTTTTCTGTCTAAAATGAGATTTTATAGTTTCCAAAATATATATAATTCTGTATAACACTGAGTCTATGCGTAAAGCCGTAACAGCGGATATTGATTTAGTGATATAGCGGTTCTTAAAATAACTTTACGCACAGCTGTTATGAAATAATCAATATGCAGCCAAAGTCTTCTAGATAATAGATTTCATTGTGCACGGAGTTTATGTAAACAAAAAGAATATAATATTATAGACATCCGGATATTTTTTTTTTTTTCGTTATAATAAAAATGTATTATGATTTCACATACAGGTTTATATTTAGAGCTTCGTTTCTCGTGTCCAGAATTCTATTATTTTGGTCTGTAAGTTTAAAGTGTATTCTTGATAATAACGGATTATGAACTCGTAGGTACACGGGATTAATTGGCTCTGATACAATTAACGAACCGGGAGGGACCAACGGGCTAAAACTGAATAATATGTACCCTTGCTGAGCCTGGCTAGATTTAGAAAGATCTACCTGATAGCTACCTTCAATAACATCACATACTAGATTGACTGCAATTGTTGTTGTTATATTTACAATGCCTGGCGATATACGACGTCCGGCACCAAAGGGATTGTTATTGTGTTTTAGTATAACCGATGGTGGGGTTATTTTTTTCCACGATTCAATTACTCCTGGATAATATTCTTCAATAAGATCGTCAAGTGATTTCTTCATTTCAGCGTTATTTAAATCTGGTATAACAAATGTTTGTAAATCTTTTTCTGTTATTTTATAATGATCAAGAAATAACTGCTTAGATGTTGGACTTGTGTAAAGTCTTTCATCGAGTTTTGTTGCAACGTTTATAATACTTCGATTGGCGATGGATAAATCGAGTAGGATCCTATTTAAATGTTTTATTGTTTCGATTACTTGATTTTTTACATCATTGCTATAATGATGAGATAATAAAATAAGTAAATTTCTTAAATCATTAAATATTTTATCGTATTCAAGTTTAAGATCATCTAAAAAACTTTTAATAAATCTTTCATCAACAATATGTCTATCCCGCCCCTCTGGTGTAACGATAACAGTAAATGCTGGTCTACCCACCTTGGGGGTCCTTTTACCGTCAAAATCGGTAAAGTAATATCTATCGTCGATTGGATCAGATTCAAATAATATAGAAACCCATGGATATTCTTCTCGATATTCTGGATATTTAATGAATCTTTTTTCGTTTGTTTTAAACTCATCTTTAGTTGGTTCTGAAACTCCATTATAAACAGGTGCGACTTCAGGCCATCCTAACACTGATCTGATCGAACTCTGATAAATATCTACGAGGTAGTCAGGAGAATTTATTTCAATAACCGCTGATAATGTTGGTTCATGAACAGTGATCGCTATTTTAGATTCTTTCCCTGTGATAGATTTAATTCTACGTTGAAATTCATCATTAATCTGTTCTATTTGATAACTGCCCGTTGAAATTCCAACAACCTGCCAGTCAGGTGTTCCATCTGGTTTATTTTTATTCGCAAATACCAGTGAATTATTCGGTTGTTGTCCACCAAACGGTTTTGATCTAATATTAGGCCAACTATAATAAACTCGTAATTGCGCTAATGCTATTTCCCTTGCTGGAATTGCAGTCGGAAAATTAACGCTAAATTCAGGATTGGTTGAACTTAATGATATCATAGTAGTTTTTGATGGCGTTGTATTAGCCACGATCTGCTGAAGTAATTGCGACTCTGACATTATTATTATCGTTATTATTTAATTCTCCATCTTTCCGTTATTATCACTAGCGATTATGAATGCTTCATCGTAGGTTTTCATTATCGTTACGAACTCCTCATCGGATATTTTACCATCACTGAGATACGCTGAAATATACGAGCATAATTTAGTGTATGCGGCTGTTGCTGTGTGCAATTTCATCACGTACTCGTTTAGTTTATTATTCGTACACGTAGATATTTTTTTAGAGATAATACTGAAAATACCTGCGCATGTTGTTGCCGTTGAAACTATAATTGTTACAACTGCAGGCGCTGTCATCGTTATTGTTGATAGTAATAATCCAGTTCCAGCAATAACAGCAGAAACCGAGTATACCATTATATCAATAACAACCATACGACGACGATATTTTTTTACCTTTATCGTGTAATCGTCGATGATATTTTTTAGTTTAGTTTGACACTCACATACTTGAGCGTATCTGTGACGTTGAACGTCGATAAATGATTCTTGATTCATTATACTTATTTAAGTAACTAATTCGGGAGTTTCAGCTACAAACTCAATACACCACCAATAAGTCGCTGCGGTTAACTTTTTATCATTCGCTATTAGCATAAACGTTTCCTCGACATCTTTATTTAACACTATAGACACAATTCCAGAAAAATCATCGGTTGAATGACGCCATGGAAATATGGTAAATATACTGAATTTTGCACTACTAAATACAGATAATCTGTATACACCAGTAACCTCTGCAGTGTGTTTAAAAGTGTTATTTTCCTGCGACCATGTTGCTTTTCCTGATGAGACTGTGTACACGATATTAATGATCTGCTTGTGAGGAATTTTAACGAGATTAGTTTTTTGAATAATGTTAGGAATACCACTAATTATATCGTTGAGTCTTGCGTTAATGTCAGCGAGATTAATAATAATAGTTGGTGGAGTTCCAAAAAATTCGTTAATATTTCTGTTTACATTTCCACGAAAATTTAGAAATGTTTGTACATGACTATTATATTCAGCTCTAAATGCAGCAATTCCATCATTGATAGTCGTTAATGAAGTAGTTATTGGAATTTCCCTATGGTCGACGTATTTCTTCGTTGCAGCGTCGAAATCTATTTCTGGTGTTCTGAGATTATTAATACCATTATTATTCATATTGAGAAATGCACCCATTATACCACCGCGCACTGACACGTACTTGGATTCTTGATCATCGACGTATTTTTTTGTTGCTGCGTCTGTATCTGCGATTGGATCTCCAAGATACGTAATTTTTCTTCCAGACATAATAATGTCACCGGTAAATACATCACCAGTTTTCTTAACATAATCGTTAACCGACTTACCGGAATCCTGTATTTTACCCTGATCAGTGAAAGTAACGACATTATTAACAACCGCATTTGGAATTCGTATAAGTACATCTAGTAGTTGTATATTACTCGTTTTTAATCGTCCTTGTTTGTCCTGAAAAACGACGACTTCATTTTGATCCACACTTGTGATATTTAATAAATCATCGATTTCATTTCTGAGCTGATCAATGGTTGCATATTTAGATAAATCGAACTTCTGAGTTTTACCTGAGGATCTTCCGTAAATATCTACCATTATATTTACTGATATCAGTTTAAGTGTTATGACGTAGTGTAGTGAACGCGTGCACGACTTTATGAGGCGGTGCTGTTGATTTTGATATAGCATCAAGCACAGCGAGGGTTTCACGACCGCATATTGGAGGATCAGTTATTTTTTGTGTTGGTAGCGTTGAATACCAGATTGGAATATCGCCGGTAACGTACCTTAAAAATTCTTTTGGTGGTGCTAATCCATACGAATCGAAATAAATAATTCCACGTGGATCAATTGCATATCCTACCCAGTGCGTGCCTGGACCAGAGTTTTTATCGAGATTAATTATACCGGTTTCAATATTGTTTGGTTTTTTTGGTAATTGATCGCGCATAAAAACACCTCTGAAACTTTTTATTTTTAATTGCTTAGCAGCATTAAGTAAATCAAAATTGGACATGGGTGTTATTAGTAAACTGTCCCTGGTAATCTTAGACCCTTTCCGTACCATGAATGTGGAGTCCCTGGTAATCTTAAACCTCTTCCCTTTTTTTTGATTCCTTGTCCGGTTGCTTTCTTTAACGCCATTCCAGCAGCTGTTCCAACAGCACCTAGCGCAGCTGCCTTTGCAACAGCTGGTGCTGCAGCTGCTATTAATGCTGGTATTGCTGCAAGAAGCGGAAATATACCACCCGTTTTAGCAATATCTTTGATGGCGCCCGCAGAAAGATTAAGTTTGACGCCTTTATTTGATTTTTTAGAGTCATTGAAGTTTCTGAACTGACGCTCGGTCAACGATAGTTTATTTGCACCGGTCATTTGTTCTCGCTTTAGCGATATTTTTATTCCACAGTTATTTTTTGATGCTGATTGCAGCCTTTTAATCTGACCAGGAGTCAGACTCACACTAACGTGATGATATAACATTATAATTATTATGGATGATCTAATTACATGTTTTCTGCTGGAGCATCAATAACTCTTATTCGTCCACCAACACCTTCGAGTAACATCGATTTATCGCTGAGTATAACAGCAATTGCTCTGTAATTAACAATAACTCCTCGAATCACACGAGCTCGAAAATGAATATCTACAACAGATTGTCTGGTTAAATCTAAATGTTCTAGTGAAAAGTAATAAATCGGATACAGCGATGTAAAATCTAGCTGCGTTATTTGTAAACTAGTATCAATATTTTGATCACGACCCATGAACGACATTAATCGATGATATGCACGTGCTACATGATTTTGATCGAAATTCAATAATATATCCTCGGATGGTTCTTGACGTCCATTAATCCTCAATGAAACCTCAGAAACACCAAGTTTGTCAAATATCATATTACTTTGTGTCTGATTATTTACTCGTGCAGTATTTTGAAGCGCAATAAATATATGTCTTGGTGCAGAAACACCCTGCTGAGAAGCTATCTGCCACGTAAATAAACCATTAATATTACTCTGGATAGCATCTGTGGTCATTGTTAACCATGACAACGTTGATTTACCGCCTTGACTCATAAAAGATAACAACCGATCTTCTTCAGGGATCCACAGGGAAAGTTTTGTTAGTACTACTATACCTGCAGCAACTGCAGCATCACTCCATATTGCATCATTATCGGTGGCTTTTCGTACTAGTACAACTGTGTGTTTGGCTCCGAAAATGACTTTTCTAACATTTCTACAGAATCCAAAAATATGTGACAGTGGAATCGCACATGAAAATGCTCTCCTATTACCGCTTAACATTGATCGACGCGCTGCAAATCCTAAGTTGAAAGCTGGATTTGGAAAAGGTAGATCTTCAATAGCAGCAGCAACAGGAGGAGCAGCTCTATTATTTGGTTGTCGAAAAACCTGATTGCTGCTATCAGGATGGTCAGAAGTATCTTTTGAGAACATCATTGATGGACCAGCTGATCTTGAGTAATCGTCGCTGTATCTCGCAAGACCTAGTATTGTCGTGGCAACGTCGACGTCCTTCTGGATTGATTCAATATTTTTTCCGTCAATCATGTACGTAGCGCTATCAAACAACGCCATAATACCATTATTAACAAAACCAAAAATAACATTAGCGGCGTATGCTGCTGGTGCTGCAGGAACAGTGTTATCTAAAATTTCACCTTCGACTTCAATAAATGCCTCAGCGGGTAAGAAATATCTACTTGTATCCTGAACCTGTAGTTCGATTCGCCCCCGCTGATCTGGAATTCGTGCGTCGTAAGAATAATACTGATAATCGCGCACAGACTCATCTTTGAGAACTGGTGCATCCATGTCAAACGCGGGGTCAGATACGCGCTTAAACATCTTTATTATTATCGTCTTCGTCTAACTCGAAGACCACTTCCTGCTATCAGACTAGCGGTTATATTTTTTTCCTTTTCCGACATTGGTACATCAGCCAACTCCGCTAGTTTTTGATTAGCGGCTTGATTTATTATTTTACTTACACTTGCGGGCATCACTTCAGTGCTAGCCAATTTCACAGGTTGAGGCCGGGTCGCTTGTGGTCTGCGTATTAATCGTGATAGTCTATCTTTAATTGCTGAAAACGCTTTGCTAGCGAGATTACCAACAGCGCCTATACCTTTTTCACGAACAACATCAATAGCTTTCATTCCTAGCTGCTTTGCAATCGGTATTGCTTTTGGGGCTATCCTTCTAAACAGAACCTGAATAACATCACCTAATCCATCTCCGTAGGTCGTTTTGTATACTGGTAATCGAGAATTTATTACCCTGACCATGGTAGGTCCACGAGTATTGTATATGATCATTTTATTATTAAGTGACTTTATCACTAATTACATACTTAGTCACTATGATACTCATCGGCGATTTCATTAATGAGAGACCGATATACATTAATATCCATGATACCGCCTGTAAATAACCGTTTACAAATATCAGCTACTTCATTAATGATTTCTGGAGAATTATTACCAGCTCGTTTTCCTCCAATGAGAATTTCTAGTCGATCAACATCAGCAAGAACGTTATTGGGACAGGTAATAAGACCACTTCCTAGACCACTTCCAGTTGCGCCAGGATCGTCTTGAAATTCTTCTTCTTCTTCCTTACCTGTTGTTTGGACTGGTTGTAGTTGTTGTGATCGTGGTAATTTAATTTGTGGTGATTGTGGTAATGTTGCAAATTCTTCTTTTTGTTGTCGTTCTCGTCGTTGTTTTATTGTTTCTTGTCGTTCTTGTTTTCGTTGTTCTCGTTGTCGTTGTATCTCTTGTTGTCGTTGTAGTATCTTGTGTTGTTGTAGTAGTGGTTGCAGTTGTGGTACTGGTTGTTGTAGTGATGGTAATCTAAGATGTGGTGATGATACTGGTGATAGTTCAAATTGTGGTGGTTGTGATAATCTTTTAATTTGTTCAGTTTCTTTTATATATTGATGTACAGCATCATCAAATTTATTAAAATCTATAATATCTTCATTAGATCTGATTTCTGGAGTACCAGTAGCGACGCGATATATATCCTTGATCCAATTGGTGGGGCTTAATGATTTAATATATTCTGGTTTTACATATTTTTGTCTTTCATAATATCCATACGCGGCAATATCAAATAATTGGGTTGGATCCCTGATAGCAGCAATACCTTCAGGTGTAAATTTATTCATTGTCTTAGTTCTGGTTCTTGGTGGTTGTGGTTGTGGTGGTGGTTGAGCTGCTTGTGGTGCTTGTGGTGGTGGTTAAGCTGCTTGAATACGACCAGCAATATCAGCAGGCAATGTTGCAAGAGCTCGTTGTGTTGCCTCAGTTGCTGTAACAATTTTCTTCGTTGGTTCGACAATCGGTTTAAATAATTTTTCTGTACCTTCTGTAAATACCACCTGAGACTCCTGACGCGATTGTAGTTGTTGCTTAACAGAATCACGAAGAGGTAGATATTTTTTAATTGCCTCTAGTCGCTCTCGAGTTAATTTAGCTGAGTGTGGTTCTCCAATACTCATTATTGATAATATCTATAATAGCTGTTTAATTCATAGCAGCAGTAGAGCTGAACGACAAAAATTGAGTGACCCGCGAGTAAACGAAATCGCATAAAAATCTATAAAAAAAATACGTCAACAAAAAGTAACGGAAATGAGCTAACCCAAACGATTTATTATCCGTTTTTCAAACTATATGGTAATAATAAAAGTTAGGAGGTTCGGTTTATGTTATTGACCTTTTTTTTCAGCCTCTGTAGGAACCTTTATTTTTTATAAATAAGGTTTCAGCCAAGTGGTCTGTTCAGCTCTACTGCTGCTGCATTGCAATAAAGTATGGAACACTTTTCTTCTGCTTGCGTCAATTCGGCCTCACAATTAGTATCAAGAAGCAGAGGTGTTGCACCAACCAGCACCAGGAGGCCTTAGAACCTGTCATCACAGTAAATGGCCAGGCTCTACTTGCAGTGGACAAAATACACCTATCTCGGCAGAATACTGGCATGTGCAATTCACACTGATAATGAAATCAGAATTGCTAAAGTGTGACCTTTGGTGGACTATGTGCAAATGCGTGGGAGCGCAGCGGCATCATTCTGCATACAGAACTGAAGGAATACAAAGCCTTAGTATTGCTGACCCTGCTGTATGCATGCGAAACCTGGAGTGTGTACATACACCATGCCAAGAAGCGAAACCATTTAACATGTGCTGATGAAGATAAGATGACACGACAGGGTCCCATACTCCAAGGTTCTTATAGGGACGTGCATTACAAACATCTACACCCTGTTGATGAAATCACAGATGGGTCGGGCAGGCGACCGTACTAGGATGTCAGAAGAGCTACGTCATGTTTGAAATATGAAGTGCTAGTGTTACGTGTTACAGATTGAAAACTTATGGTAGATTGCCATGAATAGCGTACTTGTCAAATGATTAAAATAAGAACACACACATTTCTATGCCATAAGTTACTAAATTCAGACTTCATATTAAACTCAATGTCAAAATATAAATGTCTCGTTTTGCCAAAAGCTTTCCATTGTTGATTGGCTATTCTTATCCTGTAATGCAGCACGATGAAAGTACAACGTTTATAGAAAATCATTCAATATGTTTTATGAAAAATCCTTGAAAAAATGGATATTAATAAAATGCCTCAGTTAACGGCATGTATTTATTATGTTACAGGACTTAAGGAAAGCAATGGTTCAAATGTTGTACGATTTACAGAAACCAGATGTTGCAGATAATGACAAAGACCTAAAGTCGCAAGCTGTGGACTATCTGAAAGCCGTACGTGTTTGTAATTACTCTATATACTCCATTTAAAGTTGGGTCTAACTGCGACCAACAAATACCCTGATCAGCCTTCACATACTGCGGCGGCAATTCCGGATCTATTTTGCTTATTGTACGGATTACTCCTCACAAACTGCATAGACCCAGATTTGCAATCGCATCGAAAGACAGCAGATCTGTGTCTTTACAGTTTGCAGTTGGATCGGACTTATGCATGATTATGTACTATATCTCAAATGCACTATCTGTTATAGAAGCCTTTGAAGGTCTTCTTTTATCTTAAATATTTAATGCCGTTAAAGCGGTTCAAGGACTGAATATCAGATGTTCTCATGTGTATTATTTCAGTTACTAGGGATCTTTGGTGATAAAAATCATCGCAGAGAGAAAACTTTCTAATATATATTCCATATCAAGATGCACTGCTACTTGCTGGGTCAGAATCAGTTAGAATGACCAAGCAGTATTAAGAAATAAGTCCAATAATACAGGCCAAAATGATTTACTAAAATCGAATTTAAAATAATCACAACATATATGTTTAAATATTAACGACGCAATAGGCACAAGCCAATAATTTAGATATACTTGAGGTCTATGAAATATTTATTAATGTGACATCATTAATGAATCAATAATTACATAGCTGGTCTGTAATCTAATGGCAAGAATTTTGAAAACTCGCCAATAATCCAATTACCAGTAATTACAAAGATGGTCACATATCTAAAATGGTCGCATTCACATGTAACTTTGATACTGATTTCTTAAAATATTTTTGATTCCTCAGAAGTGACTACAATTTGCATTTTCTTTCGGAAATCAAACAAACAATGACGCAAAATTCTGAACTTTTCGCATCTTTGTATTTAGAACAGCTCTTTCTGTAAATACGTTTGAAACATTTACCTTGTTTTGATGTTGAAATGCTATCTGAGCTGAAGTGAAACATAATATTGACTTATTAGAAAGAATACATGTTGAAATAGTGAATACTTACCTAAGTAAAGGTGTTAGAGGTATGTTTACACGCTTTTGAGGTTTAAATATATCCATTTCCTCTTGCCAATGTTTAATCTTTCTAGAAATCGGAAGTCTGGAGTCACTCAGTCAACTACACAAGTTCCACAATAGAGACCCTAGAATGGATTCAACCAAAGGGCAGGGATTTCAGTCCAGTTGGATATATAGATTTTGCTGGAAACGTTACCATATATTCCGATATTTTTCCTAACACAAAGTATAAATTCAACAAGAGAAAGTTTATTGTGTCTACGCTAGAGGTGGGTTATGAACTTTTATATGTAATTTATTGTCACCGAGGCCTTGAAGACCAAACCTCTTTAAGACCCTGTCCATCAGTGAATGCGTCCTTACACGGTTCGGTTTCGCGTGAATATTTCGCAAAAGGAAAATATCAGTCACTATTAGAGACTTTAAATGTCACTTACATCTCCAAGCTATCAGCCCTGCAATATGACCAACATATTCTCTAAAGTTAGCAAATGATATTAGGATATTGTTTCCGCAGGGACTGAAACACAAAGGTTGTGCAATAGATGGGAAATATATTAATGTCTATAATGATTACCTCAAAGGAGTTGCATATTGTGGTCTTTATGAGCAATTGGCCTTTCTACGGAGAAAATATTATTAAGTCATCCATCAAAAGAACATTTCGATCATTAGTTTTGTAAAGAGATGACTCTTAGAAATAATCACAATGGAAAATTTAGATGTAGCTGAATCTAGCATCAAAGACTGCAGTTCCGGTTTTATTTTACAAGGTGTGGTTCTTTTAAAACAAGTGTTCTTTAGACTATTCGCTTTATAATCCACAAAATCAAACACATACCAATGAGCTTCTTTTGAAAATATACCGGGAGTACGGAATAGCTTTAAGCTTATATTTATATCAATGTGGAATCTTTTGAAAATATACCGGGAGTAAGAAATAGCTTTAAGCTTATATTTATATCAATGTGGAATCTTTTGAAAATATACCGGGAGTGCGGAATGGCTTTAAGCTTATAGTTATATCAATGTGGAATCTTTTGAAAATATACCGGGAGTAAGGAATGGCTTTAAGCTTATATTTATATCAATGTGGAATCTTTTGAAAATATACCGGGAGTAAGGAATAGCTTTAAGCTTATATTTATATCAATGTGGAATCTTTTGAAAATATACCGGGAGTAAGGAATAGCTTTAAGCTTATATTTATATCAATGTGGAATCTTTTGAAAATATACCGGGAGTAAGGAATAGCTTTAAGCTTATATTTATATCAATGTGGAATCTTTTGAAAATATACCGGGAGTACGGAATAGCTTTAAGCTTTTATTTATATCAATGTGGAATCTTTTGAAAATATACCGGGAGTAAGAAATAGCTTTAAGCTTATATTTATATCAATGTGGATTCTTTTGAAAATATACCGGGAGTAAGGAATGGCTTTAAGCTTATATTTATATCAATGTGGATTCTTTTGAAAATATACCGGGAGTACTGAATAGCTTTAAGCTTATAGTTATATAAATGTGGAATCTTTTGAAAATATACCGGGAGTACGGAATAGCTTTAAGCTCATAGTTATATCAATGCGGAATCTTTTGAAAATATACCGGGAGTACGGAATAGCTTTAAGCTTATAGATATATCAATGCGGAATCTTTTGAAAATATACCGGGAGTACTTAATAGCTTTAAGCTTATAGTTATATCAATGCGGAATCTTTTATAAATATACCGGGAGTACGGAATAGCTTTAAGCTTATAGTTATATCAATGTGGAATCTTTTGAAAATATACCGGGAGTACGGAATAGCTTTAAGCTTATATTTATATCAATGTGGAATCTTTTGAGTTATCAAACAAACATATTTTGATTGTTCATTACTGAGAGTAAAAGATTTTATATATTTTTATCGTTTAGTATAGTCCTTTCGTTATCAAGGCAACTGACCCAAATGGCACAGTTAGCTATGGTGGAATGTGTATTGATCTCTTGGAGCAAATATCCCACACACTTAATTTCACGTAAGTATTGCTTTTAGAACATGGCAATCCCATTGTTACAATATGCATATAAAGTCGTATAACAAATCTTAGGTTATCGTAACTCCGCTTGTACATAGCTTTATATATACAAGATTTTCTTGTCTTCGGACATAAAAAAAACTATATAATTTGTTTTACATGTGTTGCATATGTTGTCAACAAGCAAAACGACGAGTAAATATTAATAACACCATATCACAGCGGTCAATTACGTATTAAATGGGGATGCATGTTTTTAACAATGTTACGTTTTGCCAACAGTGTTTCATTTTATTTTTAACTTTTAAAAATCTCTGCAGTGTCCTGCGAGGTATACATCAATTATGAAATCTCAGAGATGCGAACTCTAATTTTTGAAGTCATGGAAGTAACATGAGCTAAATATGCTCCTTTTTTATAAACATACATTCATATTTTTCAATTAAAACACAATTGGGTACAATGCTTAGATAATGAATAGATTATTTCCACATTATTTACTCATCATGGACATTATTCGCTTGTTTCAGCTTCCTTCTTTTTGAATCTGTACCAAACTATCAAACTAGGAATTTACTCTGTGATGACATCGGTTTTTAACTTTTTGAAGTATCCTAGTTACCGCGTTTCGTTGATTGTGACGTCTGATGCAGACTCAAGCTGTCCATTTCTTTCTTTTCTCTTGTGAGATATGGCAGATTAACAACTTCAATTGAAATTAACTGAGGTCAAAACCGTGAAAGATTCAGGCATCGTTCAATAACTGAAGGTTTCTGTTCAGTTTATGTGTGAAAAATTTTGGCTTGTGATCATGCGAACAGCCACAGTTTTTTTTTCGATTTTAGCTAACTTCTGTACAGACATTTAATGCATTCACACATACACACACATGGTCTTCAACTATGTAGCAGGTAACAGAAAGAAACAAATCAAACAAGTTTAGTAAAATCGACAAATAATCATTTCCCTAGAAGACAAAGGAAAATCTGAAAGACACTTGCAGTATTGTGAATTGAATCTCAAATAATCCTAATTCTTCTATCCGAAATCTAAACGTATATAATGTCCTGAGTTAATTCTAATAATCTTCAATGTCCTTATGTACCAAGAGTCTTGAATGTCGTTATGTACCACAATGATATAATCCAGAATGTTTTTGAATGAGCCCACAATAATCCCAAAGTAATGTTTTAGTTCAAAACGTCAATGAGCACCTTAATATTCCAATGAATAATTCAAATAAATAATTCCTCTCAAACTATACCTGAAAACAATTACAACCTCTGAAGATAGATTCCCAAAGACTGATGTGAAACAGAATGAATATATGTTTACTCTGATGATAGATTCCCAAAGACTGCTGTGAAACAGAATGAATATATGTTTACCAAATCATAGATAATTAGTTAAATAGATAGATAGATGTAACCTTACCTAGTAACAATAGATATTCATAGGAAGAAAACCAGGTCTTGAACTTAAGTATTTGATATCTATAAAGAGACGTAAATCAAAATGCATAGATGAAGACCCCTAGACCCCTAGAAAATACTAGTAAACATTTAGAAAATCGAGGTGAAAAACTCTGCTGATGACAGCGTAGCTAAATGATCAAGTCTGAACGTTGATTAATTATAGTTTCTGATGTGACTCGGTTACTCATTGGCATTTAATTCATATAAGAGATTCCTTCACAATGTTTACCACATGCATGAAAGAATATATATATATATATATATATATATATATATATATATACCTCCAGTTATTCAATCGAATAATTTCACATTTTAGTCATCGCTCA
>JAECUM010027839.1:0-24369 GCA_016617855.1 Megalonaias nervosa | reverse complement strand
AAACTGAAGATACTGTGATATCTTTATATGCGTAACCACATTTATCTTGGACAGAAAAACAATCAACGTTGTTTGGATTTTCATATAACGCAATTTTAAACATAAAACAAGAATAAAGAAGGAATAGTGTGAATGATGGTTTTCACAAATTACATGCAAATGATTCAATATGTTATATAAATGCTTTTATTGAGTAACCAGTTTGAAGAATATAAGTGTCCTCAATTTCATGTGTTGCTTTCCATTGTAGTCAATGGGCACAAAATTGGCTTGATTCTCACGACGCAGCATCAACGCAAAAATACGATGGATTGAATTTTGTATTGAATAATGCGTTATTTTCGTACAGAGTTTATTGTAACAAAGCAAAATAATAAAACAGCATAGAAATATAAAATATCAGCTATCAAGTTGTATAGTAATGATGATAATAACTTTGACGATGATCGTTTTGGTTACCATAAGTTTAATTATAATCGTCATTTAGCACTATATCTGCTGGTAAAAAGCGGAAAGAAGAAAAATGATAAATTATATATACTATAAATTTTGAGCAGCATATTTGGTGGAAGAGGAGCCCGAGATCCAGGATATATATTTGAATCTGGTCTAAAATGTAAGAGCTGTATTTCAAGGTCAGCATTTGTTACATTCCTAAGGTCCAAAGGAGGATACCATGTAATACTGTTCGACATGGCAAATTTAGGTCAACGTTCATACGCATTTCTTTGTTTAATAGGTATTACAAACTTTCAAAGCAAAACAAAAACCACCAAAAATAGTGATAGAAGATATAAGAGCACTTAAAATAGGCTCAAGTTGCATACTGACAGTGTAACTCCAACTAACAGGCTCAACCATTTCATAAAACCGGTTTCCAGGACGATTCCTTGTTAATAATTCACATACGTCAAGCCACGCACAATGGATGTTTACATAAAGTGGTCAGGTGCATGTGCAGTCTGTATTGAGATTGATGATGATGATGATGATGATGATGATGATGATGATGATGATGATGATGATGATGATGATGATGATGATTAGTCGTAGTAGTGGTGAAAATAACATCAGTATTCGTATTAGTAATAATAATGAGCCTAGTTATTCATAGGCTTCATGTTTGATTGCATTAGCGCTCTTGGCGATCCATGAGTAAATATTTAGTACATGAGATATTATGAAGATTGTATTAAAACATCACAATACAAGATAAAATAAAATCCCCTGAGTATCATTATGTTGTGAAGCTGAAACGATCTACACACATAGTTCAATTGGGTAGCCTGAGGCTATCGGAGATGTTAAGAAAAGTCCATAACGAAATATGCAAATGTGTTGTTATGAAGAAGCTTCAAATTTCCTTTCATTTCCACTGCTTGCCTTCCAAGAAATGCAGAGTCTAGCCGTTACTTTCATTTCCATGTTTGCCTTACAATAAATTGCTGAGTCAGAATAAAAACGTTCTTAAGATACAAGACCCAGAGTATGCGTCAAGCAACCAGGTATTGATAAGTAGCTCAGATTGCATTGTAACCATGAGTGCAATAACTTAGCTTGACTAGTATGCTGCTGCGTGTACTACCACTTATATTAATACAACATCAAATAATAATAATAATAATAATAATAATAATAATAATAATAATAATAATAATAATAATGACAAAGACAGGTTGAATCTGTACTGTTGATTAGTACATTATCACATAATGGGTTACATAATACCATCATTAGTTTAATATGTAAAAACAGGTCAAAGATCTAAACGCTTTACGAAATGTAAAGCTGTGTAAATGATTGAGTATTTGTATGTTGCATAACGGTACATCAGCACATAATGGGCTATTAATTGAACCACAGTAATCGCCCGGTGGCCAACCTGATCAGAATGACCTTTGAAAGTTTATTTCAAAGACAATAATTGCAACAGTATTCAATACTATTACGAGAAGTTAAGTTAGTAACTGTATCAATGCTGATAATAACTGAAGTTAAACTACTGACGTTGATCCCTTGCAAATATCTTTAGGGGTATATAATGTAGCTTATTCTACTCTTTAGAAACCATTGTACATGAAGGATTAACTATGTCCTTGAACCCGTTTGTTTGTCCCTCTATCAGGGGGCTCTTGCACCCTGCAGCTTACTAGGATGAATATGTGTCGCGTACCAAACCAGGATCGCTGTGACCTAAATCTGCGTTTGTATTCAAACTTTTATTATAGTTGTGTCAGGGCTCTAAATCCATCAAAACTTCTTATCCATTGCCAATTAAATTGAGGTTATATTTTATTATGAGCATTTATCGTCAATTAAATTTGCGTGCTTTGAAATACATTGCAGATTTGTTTTCAAAACTGTTTGCAGGTTGTGTCTATCTTTCGTTTCCTTGCTGTAAACCGTTTGCTAACTCGCACACTTACATCAACTTTGAATTGTTAGTTCATCTTGGGATTATTTATGTGTCATGCATCGAAACAGTGTCAATGTGACTTACTTTCAAGGAATTCCTACAAATAGTCAAAATCGGGTCTTTGCTCTAATTCCTATATGTTTACACCTTTTATGACGAAACCTACACAGTGAATGCAGATGAGAAAAAACTCGAATGATTTTCAAAACTGTATCTAAAAATAAAAATAAAAAAATAGAGTTTTGTATAGCCTGGTTCGTCCCTGTCCACAGTGAAAATGTTATTATACTACACCTTTGATATCAAATCACTTCAATATATTTTCCTTTAATGAGCTTGTAGTTTGCAGCAAAAAAGGACTATTGTGACCTGTCTTCAATGAATTAACACATCAGTGTTACATTTGGCGAGAAAGTCTGCATTATCTTGGTGCTTACTGATAAGCGACCTGCACATGAGGGTGCAAAATAGACGTCGATAAATATACAATCAGGACTACAGTATGCAAAATGAATGGCTGCGATATTGTCGAGCTCACATAAATCTTTTAGATGACAGAAAGAAATTAACGAATAGAGATTTTGGAAAAGACTACAACAAATAGGAAACCTGTTATACTACAGTAGGAAAAGGGGACGACTTAAACGACAAAATATCCATCTATTGTTATTTGAATTTTAACTCTTTTAACGTCCGCTACATAAATGGAAAGTTATTGCCACTGAAGAGCACCTAAAAATCAGTGAGCATCAGGAACAAGTTCCATTTCATTACAAAGAGTAAATTTTGTAGGTGGTACAAATTATCATATGAATGGTATGTTCAATTGCATCAAAGATAAGAATGAAACGGCAACTATTTAACTTCCAGATAAATTATATGACTTAAAATATACATGAACAAATTCAAAAAGGGCATATGTGCTGCTAACGACAATGAAGACAGGATTGATACTGAGTTCTTAAAACACAATCAAAATGTTTAACTCCTAGTCATAATTAGACAGTGCACATATCTAGCTACAAGAATACGATACATGGATTCAATATCAAGATGTCTATTCAGACATCTATTCAATCGGATACAGTATGGTGGTGTATATAATGAAAAAAAATATTCTTTTATTAGACAAATACAAACTAATACGTGTTTTAATGGAAATCAGTCGTATTTGCTAGATCTGGTTCCTGCTGAAAATGATTTTCACTGTGATTTCGTATCATGCAATATTAATGTGAAATTAACGCAGTTGCAAAAGGAAACATAAACAGATTAAATATCAACATCAATCATGAAGACGGAAGAGTTATAGATTTTCACGCTATATGTGTTCATCAGGTTAAGTAAATAATATTATTAGAGAAATCTTAAGAGGTCATTTAATTTAATTTTCAAATACTTCGAAAAGCACGATGGAAGCCCTGAAAGACAAATGACCTCGTACTACAATTTAAGAGACCTGGTGCCCAAATCAGATGCAGCTAGTTACATATTTACCTGGCAAAAGGCAAGTACGGGGAACAAAGTAGACTTGACTATATTTTTATCTTTGAGGACGTGATTTCAAACTATATTGACACATCTATTATTATTGGATATCAAACAGATCAATCAGACATAACACTAGAATTTTCGATTTTCATAGTACTGAGATGTCCCAGGTATTGGAAATTCAATTATATTAAAGCAGCACTAATATATTCAGTTGGTTAAGAAATGAATATCTAACACATTGAAAGAATACTATTTATGAAGGCGAACAAAAACCCACTTCAGGTGATATTAACTTATAATGAACAATCGTTTCTTTGGAATCCTTAAAACAATTATTCTATCAAAATCAACTATTTGTTCCCAAGCTGAACAAAAAACAGAAGAAACATAATTTAAAGAAAATTGAAGCTGAAAGACAGACCGTAGATGCTTTAGAGAATTAAATAATGACCCTCTATTATGAAATAAGTGAACAAAGAAATGATGAGATTTAGAAGAAATGAGACAAAAGACGTGGAAGGTATAATGCTAAGATCAAAATGATACGAGGCTTGTAAAAAACATCTTAATATTTTCTTAACCTTGAAAGGAAACATTACATCAACTAAATCATAAAAGAGTTACTTACCGACGACAGAACAAAGTTAATGGGTTACAACGATATAGTCAATTCCAAAATAATTTTTATGACAAACTATACAAAAGCAAAAGCATCAATAATTTACAACTTCATAATCATAATTTTCATCATGATCAAAACTTTCAGATGTTTAAAGAAAATCGCGTGAACGTAAGTTACCTTTTGATGAATGTGAACTTTTTGGAAAGATCTAGGCGGTTTTTTCTTTAGGTCTCTAAATGTCGGATAATAAAGTCAACATTTTTCAGAATATTAGTCGCAGTGGATAATTACTTGCATTCCAAAGGGAGATAAAGACAGATAATTAATTACAAATTGGAGACCATTTTCACTACTTAATGCAGGTTATAAGATTGCTTCGACAGCAATTGCTTCTAGGGTAAAGAAGGTCTTTCCTGTTATTGTTAGTGGCAGTCAAGAGAGCTGTATGAAAGGGAGATTCATTGGAAAAAATACAAGAATTGTTTTTTACCTGATGCAGTATGTTGATGAAAAATGAATCAGGTTTTCTCCTACTGACAGACTTCGGAAAAACTTTCGAATCGACTGAATGGGACTTCGGGTTAATGTCTGAAATCTTTTAACTTTGGTGAGTATATTTGTCAGTGGTTTAGTATATCATGTAATAAATCAAAAGGTTGTGTCATTAATAATAGACATTTATCCATATTTTTCAGTCTGGTGCGTGGTTTTCGGCAGGGAGACTCTTTAGTACCATCCTTATTCATGATAGGAATTGAACTTCCTGCAACAGAACTGCAATATAATACAAGTATTACAGGCGTGTTCGATAATGAAGTGGAGTTCAATTTAGTGCAGTACGCTGACGACACGTTTTATTATTAGACGCTAAGCCTTTGTCCTTGAATCAAACTGTACAGATTTTAGACGACTTGTCTTGTATATATGGTCTACAAAGCAATACTTTTCGATTGGAACCCAAACAAAATAATATTTTAATGAAAAAGTATATCCCGATATTGATGTTAATTGGTCAGTGTCCGATTTTAGATTACTGGGTGGATATGTAACTATGATTTTTGAGAATACAGCTAATTACTTGACGAAGTTGGAGGCTGTTAAGAAGTTGGAAAACATACTTTGATAAAATCCTTGATTTTGCAACAATTTTGTTCGCCTTTTCGCTGCTCTACCAATTCCTCCACCTCATATAGAAAATTAATTCAATACGTTATTTTTCAAGTTTATTTCTCGTGGAAAATCCGATAGGGTAGAGCGAGATACTTTTATAACTTCGTTTAAGGAAGGTAGATTAAACATGCTTCACATGCACTGTTATAGGTTGTAATCTGTCGAATTTTGAATAAGTATTGAACTTTAAAACTGAATACATTGTGCATTAAAATTCTATTACAGTCAAGCCAGCAAGGTCTTTGTGAAGGGTCACTTTGACCTTTTCTTCATGTCAGTGTTAAACTTGAAAGGCCATCATCTACGGCTCATTGAGACTTGACCCGGGCATCGCAACGTTGTCCTGAGAAAGTACACATTAGAGCTACCGACCATAACCGCTTGACGGGAACCCATGTCAAATAATCATTTTCAAAGGGAAGTTGATATGCATCGTAGTTCTCAGATTCTAGGCTGTCAAAATCTGACCAAAGAAATAATTATCTTGGGAAATTAGGAACAGCTGTTTACCATTGGTCAGTTTAAATTAAGGCGTACACCTTGGAAGTAATGTGAATTTAAAAGTAACGACCTCGGTCGAATTCTTTAGTCCAAAATTTCCTGCGAGAGGGAAAAGATTCGGCTCCGGGAAAAAACTAAAGAATAGTGCTTTCCTCGTAAAAACAAGTCAAAGGAGACCAGGTGGCTCTCTTATAAAAAAGACAGGCTTTAGTGCTGGGACGACTAATTACTGAAAAGAACATCAGTAAGGTACGCAATTTTAATTTTCATGTAATTTTTTATTTTATTTGTCTTGTTTCTGCAAATGTGTTTGATATGACTAGGAATGATACTATGTATTGTTTATTCGATTTCACTGAAATCTATTGATATGCTAGAGTTGTTATGCAATTTATTTCTTCAATTTTGCAGTTACTAGTACACTGATAGAACTGACTGATTGCATGCGATCCAAATTTTCAGATGTGTAGGATTTCATAGGGTTATATGAATTAATTTCCTTTGTCTGTTAGGACGATACTGATTATCGTGAGTTAACGATAATTGCATATTTATATCTGATTTTGTAATACTTAAATATTCTTGTAGGTTAGGGATTGTTGTGGGGTAGAATTTAGTGAATCTTATACAACAGTAATCGAGCATGTATCTTATTGAGTGGAACTGACTAGACTGAATGTCTAAGGAGTCATGTGGTAGTGTATGCAGAGACATACGGGAATGTTAGATGCACCGCTCACGTGTTAATTTATGATCCATCGCTGGAAGCGAGAGTGATGATCTATCGAATTAGGTCAGACATGGATGTATGTTACAGGGTCGTTTGTAACTAGAGATAACGAGTGTACCTTACTCGAAATGCAGTTTAAATTTGTACGGACCATTAATCGTTAAGGTCACATTATGTCAAAATTTATGCAGTGTTTGGATAGCTTGTTTATGCTTTCTGAGTAACGAAAATGAGAGAATTTTATATATGTATAGAAAGTGATACATATAGAGGCTTAGTGGTAATCTTGTCATTCAGGAAACAGATCCCAGGAACAGACGGGGACAGTCCGAAGATGGAAGTCCGGAAAGAGATGAAGCGTTCAGAATAGGAAGATGAAGGAAGATCAACGTATACGCGTAGGGAGGAAAGACGTGTGATACGCGGAGACAAAGACAGAAAGCGACGCTAGGTGATGCAAATCAGCCGTGAACATTGTGCTCTTTTCACCACTCGTTACCATGACGAATCCAAAATAGAATACTGCTATTGAGATTCTGCTAACGTAAATTTGTTTGAATTGAAGCTGACTATATTAGTTTTTGTTTTTGTTATCGATTAAATTTTTGTTTTCTTGTCTAAAGGGGGCTCGTATTGTATTATTTCTTCTCAATAGTCTTGCTCAGTGCTCTGTTGATGTTCTATCTATCCACTCACACCGGACAATAAAATCGAGGGAGGTCATCCTCTAGATAGCGACAGCCAAATCTAATTAACCATCCATCTTTACCATGAGGGACAACGCTACATATGTTTTATACAAAAGAATCCTGCATCATGCGCCTATTGCTGAAAGAAACTAGTTTAAGGCAAAGTCTGGCTTCTGAACCAATATTTGGAAAAAAATGTAGGCATTCTGTTATTAATATTACGAAAATCTAAATTCAAATAAATATCAAAAGCAATTAAAATATATTTTTCCGCGAGTTTATTTATGCTTTATCGCAATGGACAAATATCCAATTCATTCTTTCAGGAATACGTGTCTCAATACATTCTAAATTTAGAAATTACACACAGTTTTAAAACATGCACATTGTGTATGACCAACGGTGCTATACTAACTAAACACGTTTTTGATGCAGAAGGATCTCTTTTAAGTTTTGATGAAATATAACAAACAACACAAACCAATAATTTTATGCAGTACTGTTACGTGTAGGCTCGTACTAAAGCAACAAAAGAAAAGAGTGAAGTCAACAAGCTTTGTAAATTTAACAAAATAATTTATTTCCCTAGAAAACAAGGTAAAAAATTATGAAATAGGACTTACGGTTTGTGAATCTAATCCAAAAATTAATCCTAGAATTCAAAAATATAAGTCCTATCACTAAAAAGTTCTAATTGAATCTAATTCGAATCTCGATGAAGTTCAAATACGGAAGGCGATGACGCCCTCTATAACCAGTCTGTGTTGATGTATGAACAGTTAATTGTTAAGTCACCAAGAATATAATTCCGACTTTTGAATTCCGAATAATTTTAGTAAATGTCTTTGTCCAAGAATTTCGATGAAGAAAATTATTTTCCAGGGTGAATCAATTATTTTAAATTAAAAGAAAGAACTCAACTCAAATGGCAACAACAGGAATAACTTTCGGCCTGAAGGTATAATTTACGACTAAACAAGAAAACACTGAGATTGAGAATTAAACCCAACTAAAACGTAATTTCAAGCCCGCGTGATGGGTCACGTGATCACTCAGTACAAGTCAATTAGCACGTAGACCAGTAGAGCCTTAGCTAAGAATCTGATTCCCACACTGGAAAGAATTTAAAAATAAAACTGCTTACAACAGAGCTAACACGTGGGCTGAACATGACCTTGGTAATAACCAATCATTTTCACTTAGTGTTTACAAAATCGGAACCAAGGTCAAGAACTAGGTCAACTAAAAATACAATGTAGCAATCATTTTGCGTTCTAATCAGAGTAAAAGAACTGCACTGAATTTTTCTAGAAAAATGTCAAATCCAGTGACATGTAACGAAAATAAAAATAAAATGAAAGAGAATTTAAAACTAACACACAAGTAATTTAATTACATATACGTAACAAGTACCTTGCCGTTATCTCAAAGATATCTCTGACGTGGAAAAAAGAAAATTAAAAGCTTTTGGGGGGAAAGTTGAACTAATTTCCCTGTAATACTCGACAAAGCCGAACTTCCTAGGGTAAGAGCAAAGAATAAATATATTTATAAATATCTGAAAAGACCCAAGATAGAGAAGGTAAACGGTAATTATGAAACTTGGTCCAGGCATCTAAGATGTGTAATTGGTGTAAATGGCTTGGATAAACTCTGTACAAAAGACACAAAACAGATTAGTTTTACTTTAATATTTCTACATAAAATAATATTGCCACAAACCAGATTTAGAAAAATATTACTTAAGTGATAATGATAAATGCACCTTCTGTAAGGAGGGAATAAAAAAGTAGCACTTTTTCAATGACAGTTCAGTTATTGAACATCTTTGGAAATTATTTGTGGAATGGATTCACACTTACAATCCAAATTTTAAAATTACACGAAAATAACAACTTTGATGATCTTATCAGTTTCCTAATTCTGCTTGCAAACTATTTGCATCCATCAAACATCCCAATCTCACATATTATAAAAATTGTTTTATCTTACAAAAGTCGGGAAAACTGTGTCGCCAAAGTGAATAATATAAGTTATGAGTTTAAGAATAAGGTGGACCCTTTTGGCAACGTTTGGTTTGATTTCTAAGGTTTGTTTTTTGTCGTTTTTTTTTTTTGGTGGGGGGTTTATTATTTTTACTTTCACATCAAACAAACAAGCAGGCATAACAAAATACCTTGGGGTTTGTATATTGAATGGTTCTTTGTGTACAATATTTGTAAGTGTATGTGCCTACGTGTGCAGGTGTGTTGTGTGTCTAAGCCAGGGAGCATTTGTAAAGATCAGGATCGAAAATCATGTTAAGGATAGATCCCATACACCCAGTCAGGTGATGATATAGGGGAACATGTAAAATCCTGACAACTTATCTTCAATAAAATCAAAGTTCTAAAATGCAAAGAGAAATATATTGACGGTATGAAATGGGATTCATTTTCTTGGGGCATATTTAAGTGCAATATCCAGAGTAACCAGAGGATGACATATTTAGGACCGACATGTAGGGGCTAACATATGCTCTTTTGCATTTTGTCTGTCTTTATTGTGACAGGACTTATTTGTAATACACCCATTTTGTGTCAGTTTCATGTGCGTGTTTCTGCGCGTGCGTGTTTGTCTCAGCCGCTCGGGCAAATAGTATTCTGGATCAGCACAATTCGTTCAAGCTCAACAGGTTGTTTGAAAATGTTTATTTCTCAAGGTTCCTAGAGTACAATACCTGGCTTGTTCGTGCCCTTGGACAAAAATATTTTAGTTTGAGGGGGTTGTGGCTGGAGAAAGTAAGGGTATAGCAATGAATGGAAAAGTTTAAAATCAAGCTCCAAATAGCTAAAGATAAAGGAATAACCCAAACACTTCACTTACACTTTTTAGGAGTATGAGCATTTATTGGGTAAAAGGTGTGGATATTGGTACGTAATCGTAGTTATTGGGTGTTGTTAAGTAAATTGGTGCATATCTGTTTCATTTTATCATTCCTCTGAACCGATATTCCTTTATTCCCTTCTAAGTACATAACAAACTATGAGAGTGTAATGTTAATTTCTCATTCACCCCATTTTCCATTGCAACAAAAAACAAGGAATCATAAAGTTAATTTGTCCAGTTGATCCTATTTTATGATGTGCTCGTGTTAAGGATATAACTAATTACCAATCACATCCTAATTTGACAAAGCAAAAAAATAAAATAAATCTCCCATTGACCCTTAAGTGTCGTTCTTCTACCATCAATTTTAATACATTAGTTCTTTTGGCTTGTGTTTAGAAAGAATGTTAGGAATGAGTAATAATCACGTATGGCTAACTATACTATTAGTCAACAAACGATTACAGCGCGCCTATATTTGGGCCAGGCGTAGTCGTAACAATGGACCTTGTATATATAAAATCATTGTTAGCTTCAGAAAACGAATTCATTCTGTCATCTTCAGATACAGGAATCGAAACCTACGACGTATGCATAATCATACCACAAAACGGAAATATTTAAACCGTTTATGCCTCAATATTTTGTATCAACGCTTAATAATCAAGTTTCAACATTGCTACTAACCAATTAATTACTTAAGAATATATCTACTTTATTAATAAATGATGAAAGGCTCAAGCGATTGTAAAAGTTCACTTTCTGCAAGAGATACATCAAATGGATATGTTGTATGCCTTGCTTCTAAAGATGTGTTCTCAATGATATGCCCCTTAAATGTACAATGAATTTAAATGACATTACTGAGATTTGGAAATTTATTAAAATACATACCTATGTATCCTTTTTGATATTCTATAACAAAATCCGGACAGCTGGTGCAAATAAGCGAACCACCCAGTTCAGAGTCCGCATACCATATCTCTAATCGATTTACGTCTTGCTGCTGCCCTATAGGTGTAATCACTATTACGTCTTGCTACTGCCCTATATGTGTAATCACTATGTAAGATATAAAGTTCCGTTAGGTACATGAGGAGTAATGTATGTCGATAAAAGTAATGAATGAATGCGGATGATCCACAGAGACACAGTGGATATATTTATCTGAAGGCGATCCATCCGACAGACATTTAAATATTAGAACGCCTATAACTAGTTAAGAATCTAGCTTTATTATACACTCATTTTTTCTCCGTTAATTTTACAGTGTCATAATCTTTCTCTATTTTACGATACTGAACACACTTTATACTGCACGACACATGTACGACACGTGTGCCTGCAAATAGTAAAGTGTATCAGGAACTACTTTATAAACAAACGATATACACGCATGCCGTAGACGCTTTAAGTTCTTGTTGATTAGATTTGTCTGAAAATGAACTAAACAAGCTATTTCGTCCATTTTAAAATATAGACGATAAAGTTAACGATGTAGACGAGTTCACAAAGTCAGAAACAAAACTTTCAAACAAGCACACGTCAACAACAATTGCGAGAGACACAATAATTGAAAATACCGTTCTGACCATTGAATTAGTTATTTAGGAGAAATATTCGTAACTTTTCGCAAATAGAATGGTTCCGACTATCATCAGTGTTCTCTAGAGTCTATACAAATATAGCATAGAAAGGTATATTGAGGCCAAGAGCTTTCACATGTCTGCCAGAGACGTACCATTTTACAAGTCAGTCAAAATACTAGATTCGAGAATTAAATACAACTGAAGGTTTTGGTAGAAAGAGAAGAGCCTAAGAGCCAATAAGCCAAAACGACGAAAAAGTATTATTTTCGCTGGCTAAATTGACTGTCACACAACAGCCGCTTTGCAATTTTTCTCGTTCAACTATTTCGATACCATGTTAGTGTAGCGATAGAAGACATACACTGTACGATACAGGTCATGGCTGGGGTCCCTCCCACAGGGAGATGAAAATAACTATGTATCAACATATGTCATTTTTATCTGGTAATAAGAATTGTAATAAATATACTTACATCTATGCATCTTGAATTTTCTTAAAATGTACTTTCTTAGTGAGTTCTGCAAATCCGAACGACATGTCCTGCAAAACCTGATACACATCAAAACTGTACTGCATTTCCAGCTGAACTGATATTTTGCTTATTACACTGAATCCAGTCCATTATAATAAAAAAAAAAAACGGAACTGAGTTGGTGAACATGAAAACAAAATCCATTCATTTCAGATAAACTGGAAAAGTTGTTTTCAATGCTCATTCATTCCAAATATAACACTAAATTTCAATTTTAATTAGGCCAAAACGAGAATTTTTTTTTTTTTTTTTTTTTTTTATTTTTTTTTTTTATTTTTTTTTAAACTAATGTTGAGCGCGTGATGAAGTTCAAATTTCGCTGGGCGGTGCTATGTGCACAATAATATTTTTACTGTGTATTGATAAATCTACGGTGGTGAATTTATTTTGAAAGACAATATAAATTCCATTACTTTGTTTCTTATAGCATATTTCTTTATTATTAAGCATTAGGTAGGAAAACAAAATGAGTATGTAATATAAAAGGCTAACTTGATTTGTATGTGAAAATATAAACTCGTTTTTTCTTGGTTATAGTGCACTCCCATAGGTCATGCAGTATTGGTCAGAACAGACCCCACCAAAAAGAAAATCGTTCATATTTTCCTCTACAAATGAAATAACCTATACATATTGAACTATAATATTCGCATCCTAATGACACAGCAGCCGTTACATAAATTCCTCATTGGCACCCAAGTGTCATTTTTGACGTCCAAGAGTCAAGTATTGGTACTTCTCATGTGTTTAAAAGGAATTGCATGGATGAATAATAAACATGCATGTTATAGTGCTTCTATATTCGATTAGAACTTCACAACGTACCTTGTATGTAAAATCAATAATAGATTTCTTAAAAGAATTCAGTAAGTCAGTTTCAGATACCAGAATCGAGTCCAATGATTTAAGCAAAATCATGACACACGCTGAAATTCTCAGGACACATTTCATCGTATATGATTTACTGTTTGTTTAGCAATATTTAATATTCAAGTTTGGAAGTTGCTATTCACCTCATCATTTACTTAAGCAGGTATATGATGTATTGATATGTCATGAAATATTGACTAGAAACTTCGCAATATCGGCTCTAGACACAATACATGCATATGCTGCGCGCCGTAATGCTAGCGACTGTATTTGTTGTTATTTCCTCTGAAAGTACGTCTTTTAATCTATAAATAACATTGTGACATGTTTTTTAAATAATGGATGAACTGAAATGAGATGAGTGAGACTAGGTAATTTATTAAATTAATACCCGCGTCTCATTCTTCATATTTTGTTAAAACTCCAGACAACTCGTACAAAATACCGAACCACTCACAATAAAGTCCACATATCATATCTATATTCGATTTCATCCTACTACTGTCATATACATGTAACTACTGTATAATATTGAACGTTCCGTTAGGTACACGAAGAAGCAATCCTATTCCATCAAAGTAATGGATCAATGTGAGGCGGTCCTCAGTGATATGACGAACATATTGTTTAAAGTGGAACCATCCAACAAACTTTACGATAAACTAAATAATGTGACAGATATCAATGACCCAAGTAAGTTACATGAACAATTAGATAAAATGTTTAAACATGTTTTGCAAAACGAAATAAGTGGTACGAATATTTATGTAGCGAAGGGTGCACTAGGCATGACATTTTCAAATTTATCATAATTATACAAATTCTAGGCTTTTTAAACATATTGGTGTGAAATTTCAATAAGGCAGTTTCCGAACTGATACATGTGTTATGTTATTATTAAATATAATGTATACTGCCACTGGATATTGTTCTCAAGTTATATTAGTGTTGAGTGGAGGTAAAATACACGTTAACAAATAACTAAAGCTTTGTTGTACCCACCACAGCATTCTGAAAGGACGTTTCATTTCTTTGCATTGCGATTATCCATAATATAGATATTATAGCTAACTGTACACACGGGTATATATTCTATTTTAAAATATTAACAATGACAATATATTGCATAGGATCTATTGATAAATGTCGAGTGTCTAAAAATGAAATCTGTTGGCAGACCAGTGTATGCGAGGATTTGAAATTCATTATGAGCATTTTCTATTCTTTTAGGTTTTTTGTGTAACTTTCTAAGGATTAGTTTGGATTTAAAACATAAAACTGTAAGTTCCTCTTAAATGTCCATTTCATTACTTTGATAATTAACCTATTGGTTAAGTTTTACAAAACATGTTTGTTTTGCTTTCCTCTGTTATTTAGTTTATGGCCATATAGTAGCTACATAAATTGGGGCATATCCAGTATACGAATTTTAGAAAAAAAATACAGAAACTTTTTTTTTTTTTTTTTAAAAAAATAATTAAATTCTGTTTCGGAATGTTCTTCATCTCTGGTCTTCCGATTCATATAGCGAAACCAACACGTTTTCACAATATCATCTGGAGTGGAGAATTTTGTTTCCATATGATCTAGGAAGGGTTAGATTCTTTGATGGTGTAATTACAGCTGAAAAAGGTGGAATTATAATTAAGAAAGCTTCAGTTTCATATAGAAATGATGCAAGGAGAAAGACAAAGAGAAATTGAAATTAAGAAAGAAGAAAAATTCAAATTAAGAAAGAACAAAACGAACAAGAAAACATGCAACTGAAAATAAAATGCTGAAAGAAGGAGAAATGCAAATCCAAAGAGACAGAGGAAAGGGAGGTTAAGATGTAAATGCATTTAGATCAAATGGAGAAGCAATTAAAACTAAACCAATTAGAATTTGCAAATAGAGCATACTCCCCACTGTTATACACAGGCTGAGGATTTGATGTTATCAGAAATGTCAACTTAGTAACCTTTTCATGAGAAAGAAGTTGATCAATATTTCTTCTGATTTTGAAAATAGAGCTGAAAGTTGTAGATGGCCAAAAGAGCACTGGAATGGTTATTACAGAATGTACGTTGTTACGTATAGGCTCGTTCAAAAGTAACAAAAGAAAAGAGTGAAACCAACAAGCTTTGTAAGTTTTAACAAAAATAATTTATTTCCCTAGAAAACACGGTGAAAAGGTGAAAATAGAAAATAGGACTTACAGTTTGTGAAGACAATCCAAATATTTATCCTAGTACTGAAAAAATACAAATCCTATCACTAAATACTTTTAACTGAATCCAGGTTCGAATCTTTATGACGTTCCAAGATGGAGGATGATGACGTCAGGTGAAGTCTTTATACGAATGTCAAGAGTTCCACGTTGAACCACAACTTGTAATGTTCCAAATTAGAATAAATTTCACAGAATGTCTGTGTCCTAAAACTTTTATACACAGGAATCACTTGTATAGCTCTTCAGGGAATAAATTATTATATTCTAAAAAATAGATGAACTTCTGAACAAGCTGTCATCTATGATAAAACATCTCGAGCTCCAAAGATGGAAAAATACAACTCTTTACGGCACCTAATAGAAATATATCCTTCTTCTTGAAGATATATTATACGACTGACTATTTCACGGGGATCTGAGTATTTTTAAACTGAACTGAGTCGTCATTTCAGGCGAGCACGATGGAACGCGTGGCTATTTCATCATCAAATAGCACAGTAAACAATGCAATTACACGTAGGCCAGAAAATGACCTTGGCAATAACCAATCGTTTTCGCGTAGTGTTTACTAAATCGACAAACCACAGCAGGATAAAATCGTGCTTATGCGAGTCATACTACGTTTTATATAAACATAATATCTCTTTCAAAAATATCAGATCCCGTGAAAATAATCATTACAATAAAATGTAATGATACAAAAAATAAAATAAAAAAGAATTTAAAATTAACACACAAGTAATTAAATTACATATTCGTAACAACGTATGGTCAGAGTTAGTAACATTGATACTTCACTGTCAGTACAAGCGAGTGCTGATTATTATGAGGTTTTGGTATATGTCATGAAAGGCTGTAAGTTGGTACGTATGACCTATCGACAAAAGGGTTAGGAATAGTAGAAAAGCAACTGATCAGACCTATTTCGAATTCGAAATAGAAAATTTTTGTCAATTTTATCGGTTGTGCTTTTCTAAAACTGCTGATAAAGATTGCGATAATATTAGTCAACACCTAGAAGTTGAAGAGTCCAGGACTTCTATCCATACTAAAAGCAAGATCTATCTTGATGAGCAAGGGTGGGAAGTCTGGAAGATGCTGCTCATACAGCTGAAGATTATTTATCAACTAACAAAGTTCGTGTGTCAAAATATTTTCCTCTCAACAGGTTCTTAGTAAGAAAACTAAAACGTCTCATATAAATAAATACAAATTTCAGTCTGACATAACTGACAGGAACCAAACTTTTAATGATACTGACCAGAAAATCTTTATATCTTCCTACGTTCTCTTATCGGAAAAACACAGTGACGTTATTTCTGATAGCTATCAATTGAAAGATATGCAAGGTAATACATGCAGAGCTATTCCAATGCTCTTATCTCTAAGAGGTCAAGGTCACTTTCAAGTATTGAAAGCAATACATTTGTTGGGTCAAACAAACCTCGGTCTGATTCTATAGTGGAGTATTATAAACCATCATGTCAAAGAGTTCTATATCGCTTATGGGTGATTCTGCCAATCACATTCCTTTCATTATAGTAATGGACACATGAGCTTCTCAGAGTCTTTAATTATCAGATACTTTGCCACTTTGCATTTATCTCAGAAGTATCCCTCTAGTGAAAGTATCTTATTCAGTCAGTAGAGTGCGTGTTGTTACTGTTCCTCTCCATTGTGTAAATTTGTCATCAGACTTAGTTTCAGGACCTGTGACAGCTGGAGTGATGATGACTCATTTGCCCATTGAAGGCATTCTTTTTTTTTTATACCACGCACTGACTTACCTGGAGAAGAGATTGTGGTTAATTAATCTGTAACTAATAAGACTTGATTGGATCAGTTGGTTACTCCTATTGAAATTAAAATCTCTGATTAACACCATGCTAGTCCATTTACTAGAACTATAGCAAAAAGAGCTCTTGAGAAAGAGAAGATGATCAAGAAATTATTCATTTGGCGTACACATGTATTGTTCAGTCTTTTTGATTAGGTCACGTTTGCTCCTGATCAATCCAATGGATTAATTATTTCATCCTCTTTTTACTACTCATTCTCTCACTTCTAATCACGGTGACAAACGACAATCACTTGTCGTGGAACAGGAACAAGACATGATATTTCATGCTTGTCTCAGAATGGTTTTGGCGAAAATGGAAGGAACGGAGGTACCGGTTTGTTACATATTTGCCAAAAGGGTCCTGATGAAAAAATATAGACCACCCGAGTTATCTGCATGTGACGACTGGTCATTGAGTTATCAAATTATTGTTACTTAGTGGTATAAACAATAAATCTTTAGTCTAGCCGCACACACGTACAAAGTAATCCCAACTAAACTCACCTCAACCCTTCATATGGTTAAATTTATCTGGTATGTACTGACTGAGGTTAATAAACTAAATAAAGATAACCTTATAACCGTCATACGAATATATCCCCTAATGAGTTCCCTCCTTGATTAAAAATTATATACTAGCGAAACTAATTCATCAAAATCTAAAATCAATAAATGACCATACAAAGCAATGGAATCAAAAGTCAAATTTATATATGTCAGTGGAACTGAAAGGGGCTTATTAGAAACATGCCGGAATTAATTTTAAAAGTAAATAATCAAACAAATAAACCTGACATAATATGCATTCAGAAAACACACTTAAACCATCACTCTAAATATACTCCGAAAATCCCAGGATATGCATAATGTTTCTTCAGACATCGATCCTGGCAACCTTTGTCTGTAACGCCTTCACTTGTGTGTGTTGGATCATACAGAAGACACAAATACGGACATAATACACGTATTCCAATGAAGCAATCAAGAGTATTTTTAAACACTGGATATAATGAATTGACTATAGTAAACATATAGGCCTTTTCAATAAGTGTTGTTGTCTCTCCCTAGTAGAAACTAATCCGTAGATCTTATAAGCATGTGTTAACTTCCACTTCTACTTCCGCAGGCTATGTGTTACAGTAGTCTGCTATGACCGTATGTATGACGACATTACTTTTGAAATTTCTGTGGCAATAATTTAGACTTTTAAAAATACTTGCCTATATAACAACATTGATTTACAACTAATTTAGTAAACAATATGTGTTCATGTTAATTGCAGTCTTAATAAACAATATTAAACTCCTTCAGTATATGTTTTTGTTTAACCTTATATTCCGTTCTCATTGAGTCCATAAATTATTTGAAATGTTACCTTATATCATTAATCTGACAATCACTTTATATCTCTTTCTTATCATCCCTGGCCGACCATACAAAGAAACACCTCTAAGTACATGTGTTGTGTACATTGCAAGAACAATTTCTTTCAAATATAAAGAATTAAGTTTTTCTACGTTAATGTTGCACTTTTCTAAATCGAATGGAATGCATTGAATATATGGTGGTTCCCTGAAGGTCCAAAGCACAAAATTACACCAATTCTTGCCCGTAATGGCCAATTGTCCTTGCACTTCGAGAAATATTCATGGTTCCATTTTAAGATTACATTACCATGGAGGTTGAATGTACAAAATATGACTGCAGGCTATACCCAACCTGAAAAAGTAAAAAACAAAACCCACAAAGTCAACAAAAGAACTCATGTACAAGGTCCCCACTATTATATAAGCATAATTAATTATATATTGTAATAAATTATGGAATTTAGTTAGGAGGTGGGGTGGGGTATATTGTTAAGTTATTTGTCAAGTAAAACTAACGAAGTAGGACACTCATTTTGAAATATCTTTTAACAATGCATTTGTGTATTTTCGTTTGGAAATTAGATATTTAAATACCGCAACATAAAAGTATAGTCTATATATTTTTAAGCCAATTTCAGGTGATAGGAATTTTGTTTCTTTACTCTTCAACTGTCACTTTGCCTTCATTGTCAAAAACTAAACGCAAACATCATTGTCTATAAAATTTGGAATATAACACAGATCGCTCTCTGGTCCAATTATACATTGACAACGGCGCGCGATAGCATTTTCTGATCATTTGACGAAACGAAATTCACATCTTGTAGACCCAACACTATAACACTTCGCTCATTTGAATAGTTCTTCCTTTTTCCTGCAAACATTCTGCCCCGGTTGTCTCAGGAAAGATTTTAAGTTCTTATATTTTACACCTTTCCAAAGCATCATCGTTTGAATAGCTCACTGTAACACTACATAGTCAAAGTCGATAAAGGTAGCCCACCCACCCCCCACCCACCCACCCCCTGTAGTTAATTAAGTGATGACAGCGCCCTATATCTAAGGGATGTAATTAACTTATTGACAAGGCCTGTACTACCCAGGGGGAAGACAAGTCTCACAACCAGAAACATATACTATTATGGACACACTGAGTGAATAGGCAATTATTTGTGTAGATTTTAATACTTACAACGAACAATGGGGAGGAAACCATTTGGTTAAGAGAGGGAGGAAGCTAGAAAAGTGAGTCATTCAGGCCATCTTAAAAAGCATGAAACACTTGCATCCATACTATAATTAATCCAAAAAACTGATCAGTTTAAGCAATTGACTTAACTATTTACACTCAGAATAGAAAAAATTACTGACTGGGAATATCAATCAAGTAACCTAGGAAGTGATAAAAATCAACCTCAATATAACAACTCTTATTAAGAAAACAGTCAATATGCCAAGATGGAAGTATGAAGGTATTACCGCAGGCCAGCTGTACAACGACAATACAGAGAGATTTAAATAATACATTGTTGAAGCACTGTCCTCGGCTGCTGAACAAAGCACATCCAAAACAGGGGTGAGAAGTGCAAAACCTCCTGTCCCATTGTGGAATGAAAAATGCAAATAAACAACAAAGGACGAACAACAGACCTTTAACAATTTCAAGCACACTAAAAAATATCAAGACCTTCTAAAATACAACGAAAAGGAGAAAACAGGAAAAGGTCATTTTCAACGGAATACAAGACTTGTGGAAGGAATATTGCTCGTCTTTAAATTATAAAAGATCATCAAGCAGGTACTGGCAAAATTCATGCATACATACATACATACGTACGTACATGCAAACATACATACATACGTATGTACGAACGTACATACATACATACATACATACATACATACATACATACATACATACATACATACATATATTATGAATCAGTTTTCTTTAAAAATTTCAGAATATTTATTTTTGGGGTCAAATGGAACATTTCTCGCAATGGTCATAATCAGCGAATTACACTTCTTTAGAAACGACTAGTATCACAAACTTACTTTTTGAAACCCATACTACTGTTTTTTTCTGCTTTGACACTAAGAAAAAGACAAACGTTTGTTAAGTATTGTTAAAAACCCTTCCTTTGCCTCAGATTATTATATTTTCTCATCTTATGTAGTTCTTATATGAATTACGTGATTGCATGTGTCTGGAGTTTTATCAATTTTACTTAAATCTGTCTTTATTGTGTTAAATTGTCATAAAAATGTAACAGAATTGAATACAACTGAATCGATACGTATTAGAAAAGTCAATCATCATCGATACGAATCACAATATATTTTCAATAGGGTCGTGTATTTGGATATATACGGACATGAAAGCTGAACTAAATAGCTAAGAAATCCGTGTATTGGTGGACTTCTTCCAACCAGAATTTATATACGGTAAATATTTCTAGTCAACTTTATTTGAAATTATTCATGTGACATTCACCCATGTTAAGACAATTTAATATAGCAAATATCTAGGTTAATTCCTCAGATATGAAACAGGTAGTTTTTATTACAATGATTCTTTAAAAAAAATAAGTCTAACAAAGTAATATTTTTGCAACGAACAGGTCAAAATCTAGTGTAGTGCTCTCTTGATATAGTTCCAGAGGATTTGTACGCATATTACTACACATACCATTGCCTCAGCCCCCTCCAGCTGTTTTATGAATTTGTCGATACGGCTGATAGTGAAATAAAAGGCGTTCGGATATTTGATTCTCGGTTCGAAGAATTCCCAGACCAGCTCTGGTCGGTTGCTTCTGTGCGTCCCTGGGAAATGCATCCTGCTCCATTTTAATCAACATGATAAAGCCAAAAATACCATCAACCGCCTCCAACTATCTATCTATCTATCTATCTATCTATCTATCTATCTATCTATCTATCTATCTATCTATCTATATATCGATCTATCTAAGAGAGAAAGATGTTTTACACTGAAAACATTTTTAGTGCATGTCAGTCAAATATTTATGCAAAATAGAATATATCACAATTTTATTTACCCTTTAGTGAGTATTTCAATCCAAGTGCAATAAAAATTATAAAAGACTGTTGAAGTGTCAATGAATTTATTCCTTCCTTCCACCTTTATTTCATCCTTTTGGTGATTAAGAACAACATAGACAATTGGTAGACACGAGAATGACAAGGACAAGACATACAATTACATATATAAATCACACACTCGTACATATAGCCTAATCATACAATCACACATACAAAATTACATATTTATACATATATAAATAGGAATACATTTTGTATGTAGAATTCTAATAGCGTTTTCTACCAATAGAATGGACCATTCTTATATTTTCTTACTCCACATAATATATGAGGTAAAGAATACAATTAACAAATTTGGGAATTAAAGGAGATGGTACATCAAATTGTATGAGCAATTATATAGCGACGTAATCAAAGCTATGCAGTCAAGTTATTCGTGAGGTAACCCAGCGGGGTGATTTGTTTAGTTAATTTATTCATTGGTCGTTATTTCGTATATGAACGTAGGCAGTAATCAGCTTTTAAGTGTTAGGGTCCTAACATTAATACATCTGTTACAGAGTTAGACAGACGTATCTGTCAGTGTCGACATTACAGCTATTCGTTAGATGCAATACTAGTTATTTTAGCGTTTGTAGCCCCAGACTAGTACAAAGCCAAACAAATCGATATCTGTTTGTGCGTGAGAACGTCGTCAGGTCTCAGTCTGAGTCAATAACTGTCTCCGTTCTCAACTCTAGATGGTGAATCGACATTCAAACCAGTTCTAGGTACCACCTGTACACATATTTCGCAATTTCAATAACCTTTTGGAGAGAGAGAGAGAGAGAGAGAGAGAGAGACTTCAACATGAACATATCGTTAAATGGTAGAAATTTATTTCCTGGGATTATATGAATTCATTTAAAAAGAGACACAAGCTTGAAATAGCTGCATTGGCATCTGTATGTGTGCAGTCTTGTATAGATTGCAGTGAATAGCTTGCGAATGTGTTGTTATCGTGATCGCCTCAGTGTCAATAAAAAAATATGTGATCCTGCCTGTCGTTCGTGCAAGCTTAATGCATTGTTATATACATATGTAGTCCATTAGGCAGTATTTACTAATACATATTCCCCTGATATGGTGTTAATATTGGCATCGATAGTGTTGCAGTAGGACCCCAAGGGCAGGGACATTGAATTTCCGTCCACACATGGGGGACGCTAAACCAAATAGTAGTAATATTTGTGTACATCTATATCATTCTGAATTTGGAACGCATTCGGATAACTTGGAACTATTAAACTGATATAACCTTTAGGCTTTTAGGTATTCATTCACCATGCTGTATTTTTTTTTAAAAAAAGTGATTTCGCTTTGTATTTTAGAGAAGCAAATCTAGTGCTCAAGTCACTTATGAACATATGATTCGCTTCACCATGGCATTTTCGGTTTCTAGTCTTACTCTCATTTAACGTAGTGATCGTTCATGATTTATAATAATTACCTAAGTTTTCCGAATTAACTTTAACATGTTAATAAAATCATGAATTAAATGGCAATTGTGAATTCATATTAATTTAATCTCTTTTATCATTATTTCAACATCGAAATAACCTAAACTGCAAAACTTCAGTAGACTGCTACAACATTTAATGTTTTCTTTACCAGATACATTATTTTAAAATGGATATTCTTTGTCATATTACAGCTGGTATCACCTTTAGCTGTTTAAGCCAATACTTGAGCCAGCATAGATATGGATAGACATCCAAACGTGAAAAGTTGTATGCATATTATTCAACTTTTTCCTCAAGAGAAAGCGTGACCATAGGACATAACTTTGAGGAACCTGGATCCCGCGTTCAAGGTGTAACACTGCTTAGGGACTGGATATTTACGCTGATGTCAACGATTATTAGAGCTTTATGTCTCTCTCGAGACTAATTTGGATTTTAAAAAATTGAGCAAAGTTGATGGACTGGGAAAGTGAAGTCCATGGACAAGCTGCCTTGCGTCACAGCTTTCAGAAATTTGGAAAATATTGTTCTTGATGCGAGGACACAAATACTAAAACAAAGATTCGGTACACTGTCCCCTACCCCCGATAGCCTTTTTGGAAAGTAGTCTGTTCCAAAAATCTCTAAACCAAGAGCAAGTAACGTTTCCTTCTTTTTGGACAATTCTGATTCAAAATCTTACTTCTATATCACTTGTACAATAATTTCAACTTTAATAACGTTTCATAAAGAGTGTTTGTTGAAAGAAGGATCATTCCCTTTCTTCTCGTCTCAAGATAGCAACAAATCATAATGTTATCAAGCCTATGATAATGTTGCAGGATGCTTTTTCATCGAAAACGTAAACAAAAGTTATTTGTTTTATAATAGCATAAACTTATATATATATATATATATATA
>JAECUM010027838.1:0-15146 GCA_016617855.1 Megalonaias nervosa | reverse complement strand
ATTTCAAACCATAAAAGAAAGTCGAGGAGAAATACCCAAATTTTCAACAACATTTGCAGCAAAACATAAACTCAGAGACAGATGCATTAGAAAATGACAGAAAACAAATGAAGAAATCTCTGGAAGACTACTCCAGTTACCAATCCAAAATGGAACAAAGTGACTTAAGCAAGAAAGTTAAACAAAGCGATTAAAAGATTGGAAAACTATTTAATGATTTTACCAATACAATTTCAAAGTTGCTGCAGAAAAATGATTTAGCTGAGATGACCAAAAAGGTAGAGGAAACTAAAAAAGAAATATTTATGAAAGAACGATATGAACTATCCATACATAGACAGGCAGGCGATAGACATGAGAATAGCTGTACTAAAAAAGGACACAAAGGGTCTCGGAGTGAAAAGCGAAATAAATTCATCGCATTACCTGGTATTGGGGTAGTGGTGCATAGACAGCGTAAGGTTTATCCACTGACCTAAATTTCAGTAATTACAGAATTTCTATAGATTCAATTATTTAATGTGTGTGTGTGTGTGTGTGTGTGTGTGTGTGTGTGTGTGTGAGGGGGGATATAAGCAGGAAAGAAAGCTTTAGTTCTTTAGAATTTATCAGAAGAAATTAGACCACTGAAAACAACTGAATCGTCTATCTCATTTACTCCTGTTCCAATATCTATGAATATCTCAGGGAGAAAAGTTCCTGAAGAAATTAGACCAGATAATCCGAGAATAAATAAAAATAAAAATAACTTTGAGACTTGTGCATGTTGTTTAACATAACTGGACTATCCCTCTACCGGTCTGAAGCAACATAATTTTGTTGCGACACTCAGACCTTCAAGGATACATATACATATAATACACTGTGTAATGTTGCTTTAAATTTCGGATTCGCTACTTATACAAATTTAATGAGCGGTGAAGAGGACGGCAGTTAATTGGAGCCATCTGTTAAATGCATTAAATTACTGTTTGTACACTTAAATTACCCACACAAGTATTTCCCAGAAGCACAAAACTAACCTAAAACGATTTGAATTTAACATTTGTATGGTGTCTGATAAATATATGTGATGTCAAAGAATATTCACATATTCAGAAAGTTCCTGCTTGTTAGTCATCAGTTTATCATTTGTCTACTAAAAACTTCACATCCAATTAACACAACTGCAATAGTTATACGAATGATTTCTTTGAAAAAAAACCAGCCCATGAATAGCTCAGTGAAAATATCAAATATCAATTGTTCAAAAATCTTTCCGGGATGAGTCACCTACGCTTACGTTCTACTAAGATGGGAACTTTGTTGAGAAGCTGGAGAAAGTCATCCTGAACACGATTTCTCATTGGCTCTTTCCTACCAGATTACATATAAAAGGGTTATCCCCTAAATAGGATAACAGATGTTCTTTTCTTCTTTGCTAGTTGATGGACTACATGTGTGCGTGTGGGCTATTCTCTGAGAATTGTTTTGACTAGAATAGCCACAAACCATGCATGGAGTCCAATAAATAGGAAAGAAATTTTTAAAAAACCTGTCAGCGGAATGAAACAGAAACAATAAAAAGGCAACTTCATGCACACACATTTATTATTGTTACTGTCATTATTATAATTATTATCATTATTATTATTATTATTATTATTATTATTATTATTATTATTCAAATTGGATTACATACAGCAGCTAAGTTAACGACGTAATAAAATTTTAATAAGTACTGCTCAGGTTCATCATAGAGGATGTAACAGTTGACTTTATGCCTGGAATTCTTTCGTTTGTTGCTAGGTCAGTTCGATCTACAAATCAAAACATATCTAGGGTTTTAAACAGTTAGTAGTCCTTTCATAAACAGAAAAAATAAATTTTTAGCATAATCTGAAGAAAAATCGAGAGGTAACAATTTACATATTTCCTGTGCTAATTGTTCTTTTTTTGTTAAATCTTTTCGTGAGTGTTTCTCCTGACAAAGGGACAGTAGGTCCTTGCATAAATATAGGAATTTACTTTGTACATCACTGAAAAAATAAAGATAAACATTTATGTTTTTCCTGTGTTAATCTTTGTACTATTTATATTTTCGTGTTTCCCCCAGACACAAAGGACCCGTAGCTCCGGAAAGCATTATGCTGTCAGTTTGTTATATATATATATATATATATATATATATATATATATATATATATATATATATATATATATATATATATATATATATATATATATATATATATATATATATATATATATATATATATATATATATAATGATCTTACAAAATGCACATGATCTGTGAGAGTTCGTTTTTTGTCAAGTAGCAAGTCTGAGAAATTGGCCAAGTGATTTCTACAACCAAATAACAATGACAAATATCAAAAAAGGAAACAAACTATATATTTACATAATGTTATGTCACTAAAACCGGAGTAAAAGAATATTATCCTATTATATACTAAAGAAGCAGAAAAATATACATTTTAACTATTTACATTTTATTCTCGAAATTTTATTGACTTGAAGAATCGGACATACGTGTGTTACATTATTTTTTGTAACAGTACGTCAACCACTTTTCAAAAAGACAAATAATGTAGACTGTTGTAAACAATTATTTTGTGTCGCCGTGAGATAAGATATGAACAAGGAAAGGAAGATAGAAGAATATGGAAAAAGGATATATCCTTTATATACATATTTTAAAAAGTATGTTTATATATAAATACGGAGCAATATTTGAGCAAGATTTATAACAGGTTGTCACAATTTGGATTCTGAAATTAATTTTATTATTACTTTTTAGCTGTACGTATGCGTTGAAAATCGATGAAATTAATGTGCGCAGAAAACCTATTTTTAAAATTATCAAAGTTCATCCATGAACCAATCCTTGTTACCAAAATCATTAACAAAGATAATGCAATCCTGAGATATGGTTTGTAATACACACATTTGTTTCATATTGTAATATAAATATTAAACCATATCCGTGCTTCTAAGAACTGTTCAGCTGTGATCATTTTCAATGATATGGTTAGTTCTAACAATGCTTCAAAAATATTAATTCCGAAAGGACTGAGATCCATTCTTTATTGAGTTAATCAAATCGATTCCAAATTAAGCAAAATTATCAAAATGTTTTTTGCAAATTGTAAAAGACTTTTCCATTTAGACTCCTCAGATAAAATTCTTCTAAGCCATGTAAATTTCAAAACCTTCACTAAATTAAATATATTAACGATATATAATCCTCACTCATTATAATCCTTTTAATACTTTAATTCATTTAGAAGCCCTCTGGAATTCATTCGGAATACTCTATAGTTTTTGTACTTGTGATTGAACTTGTAGGACTATATAGGATTTAATTCACAATATTGTAAGTTCTTTTTAAATGTTTACTTTGCATCCTAGGGAAATAAGCTATTTGTTGTATTTCCAAAACATATTGGTTTTCACTCTTTTTTTGTTACATAATTTAAGACCATAGAGTCGTAACAAAAAATTGAGAGCTCTTCTGGGGTCTGAACTTCTCTAAAATATTTCAAAAAACTTCAATTTGTTTTTGAAACTTATATTTACTTTCTTTCTGATATTTTGGTCCCTTGTATCTTAATTTCCCACATTTGAGAAATCTTCACTGAAACCAACAAGATTTCACAATAGCATCTAAAGTGAAGATCTTTATTTAAATCCTACCCAGAAAGGGCTAGAGTCTCCGAAAAGGATTGCTTCAGCTTGCCAGACAATACGATCTTTCTGAACCGAAGGCTTCTTTAACGAAGCAAGAAATAAAAAATATTTTGGTCCAATTTTTGGTTGAAAAGAATTTGTGGATAAAAGTCCTCTGGGTTTAGTTAGAAAATCTTTATCTGACTCTGTAATGAATTTTTAACAAAAAATAAAAACCAGATATAAATAGAGATAATAAAGTTTCAGCTTAAAAAAGTGTACTTTTTGGCAAAGCTCATGAAGTCTACACTTCACTGTCGGTACAACAAAGTGTTCATTATGATGTGGTTATGGAATGTAGCTTGGAGGGTTCAAATTTAGAATCCGAGGAATAAAGACAAAGGTTTAGGAACTGTAAAAAACAAACTTGACAGACCCATGCTATATTTGTAAGGGACAAAAACAACTATTTCATAGGTAGTACTCAGCCAAGAACGTTGTACAAAATTATAATAACCTCTAACAGCTCATATTAGTTGAAGAGTTCAAGAGTTGTGCTCATAGTGACGTTAAGACCTACCTGAACAAAAGGTCGAAACATACAAAAGATGTTCTCGTACAGCCGATGAATATTCCTTGACACACAAAGTTTCATTTGTCAATAGGTCTTTCTCTCGGTAGGTTTTTTTTTTTTTTGGTAATAAGAATCTATCTGAATTTTATACGAGTACTTCCAAATTTTAAATTTTTGGCGCAACTTTTAGGAGTCAAACTTCTCATAAGACCGATCAGAAATCATTATCTCTTCCTACGTGCACTGATTGTAAGAAGAAAGGGCGCGTTTTTCTGATTGCTACAAATTGACAAAATAAGCAACAGAATAAAGACTGAGCCATTCCAAATGCTCTTATTTCTAAGAGGTGAAGTCATGGTCATGTATTGAAGCAATACATTTGTTGATTCAAACAAACCCCAGTCTGATTTTATTATGGAGAATTATGAACCATTCATGTCGAAAGGTTCATATCACTTACTGGTGATTCAGCCAATCTTATCCCTATTAAAATATTAAGTGACACAGAAGCTTCACAATCTTTTTTGATAGGTATTTTGCCTTTATCTGAGAAGTCTTCTTCAAGTGAAACTGTTTTTATTCAGGGAGTAGGGTGCGGCATTGTTGATATTCCTCGTCATAAATTTGTCATCAGACTTAGTCTCACTCAGGACCCGTGACAGTCGAAACAGCGACTTCTTTATCTATCGAGGTTATTCATTTATTACTAGGCAATGATCTAGCCGGAGATAAGGTTGTAGTTATTCCACATATAACTGACAAGCCTTGTTTGAATCAGAAAGTTGATTGCATTGAAAATGAAATCCTTGTTTTATACCCTGCTTGTGTAGCAAAAAGAGCTATTGAGAATGATGTTGATTAGAAATTATTCCTTTCTCAAGCACACTTATTGGTCAATTTTTTGATAAGGTCACTTTTGCTCGTGGTATTGATCAATCAAGAAGTATTGATCACAGTGATCCTCTCTTTAATATTCATTCTCTTGATTCTAATCATGGTGACAAAAGACAATCGCTCATTGTCGAACAGGAACAGTGTAAGTAACGAAAGTTGTAGGTGAGCGTAACTTTGTCTCTGCAGGCAAAACTTGCGCAATTCTTACGTTTCGGACCCTTTAACTTTAGGTTGGTGTAACGTAGAAAAGTCATCAATGGTTTGATAAATCGTTACTTCCTTTGTCTCTATATAGTATAACAAACAGGGTCCATAACAGGTTGGCTGGCCATTCTGTGCCGTCTTATATCGTGTCTCTGTTACTCTTTATCATTTATGGGTGGCGGTCACTAAAGCAACTTGTCCCTTGGGCTACTGTCTAGATTGAAAGATTTCTTCCAGATTTCTTAGCTGCTGAGTATATAAATACACGAAACAGTTCATGTGTCATGAGGAAATATTTTCTTTGCATGTACTTTATGTTCTAAATTAAAGCTTCTTCATCTTCAGCTGGCTTCGTGTGAATCCTCGTTTCGAGACGATCGTCGAGAGTTTTGCGCGGAAAACTATTTTTAGCAGTGCTTCGTATGGCAAATCATTTATTTTTCAATAATGAAACTGCAGCTAAAAGATCATCTTTGGTGTAATTCTTTAGTATACCTTAAAAAAAAACCAATAGGTTGACAATAATGCAATTAAAAACTGAAGGACAAATTTCAATTATGCTGTATTGTATGAAATCAAAATTTTATGTATTGGGTCGATATTCTAATTCCAAATCGCGACATAATTATCATTTGAATGAAATTTCAGGTCAATACACACATGATTTATTGTATAATGGGAGAAGAATTCAATCTTTGCAAAGTTACGAATAACAACACTGAAGTGTAGTATGCATCACGTACAGTATTTTATCTTTGCAATGATTAGGAACAGTGTATGCATTGGTTACTGCCCCTAGGTTAATTTGGAAACAGTCAATGCCTCTCGTATCATAACCACAACATTATTAGGCGTTTGCAATTGAGACGCTGCACTAGAGCACTATGGAATAAATATACTGCGTTGTATACATTTAAAGGATCCATTTGTAAGAAAATGAAGGGAACACATATTAGAAAAATCAAATCCGTGGAGCACATTATACATTTTAATATAATGCGATCGCGACCAAAGCTTCTGTCGCATCAAAATACCCAATGCCAAGTACGTTTAAGTGACGTATTTAATCTTCACCTAAATAACGTCATGCGATCCCACACCCCAAGTAAATACTTGGGACATGTGTTCATAAGGGCAATATTGTTTGTACGTTTACCTATATCACTTACTTATGACTTGTTATTACAGACCATTGAAAATCTGCCATTATCACTTACTCATGGGTTCTTGTTACAGACGATCGTAACTTTGCGCTCTCTCCTATACTCTAAAAACCAGAAACTAAAATTCGTGTTCATTTTCTAAAGAAAAAAATAACCATGGCGAAAATTGGAACGTGGGGACTATTAGTTGCCTGCTAGCAAAATCAAAATAGCATAGATATCCATCTTATAGCTTAATTTATACTCAATGCGCATATAATTTACCATTCTAGATTCATTAAAACTATATTTATATTTAATTCTTTTTCAATAATTTCCCCTTTTTTGGGTGAAGTTCATTTAATAGGACATTTTCATTTGAGCAAACCATTGTACCCACGGTGGGTAAATCATACAACCATTGATTCATGGTGCAACCTTGCACGCGACCCAACACTTTGGAACCAGGCGTATCAGCACAAACGTTTCTTGGTGCATTAGCATAGGTAAACCCCATATCCAAACTAGGTTCCTTACTTTACTCCCAACCTCCCGTGTTATAGATATTAATAAATAAATAATACTTGTACTGATCACCCATAGATTGCATGACCCATTACTGACCATATTAACCCTGCATATATGAAATAGTAAGATACGCATGAATATTTTAATCTTTATGGCCAGTTAATTGCTTGATACGCAATGCATCCTTATATATTTGTGTGCTTCAGGTATGTTCAATTATATTAATTTGAACAAAATATGTACGTAATTCTTTACTGCTAGGTATTAATTACAGCATTGTGTTACCAACATTTATAACCAACGCCTTGTGCTACTAAATGATGATGCTTTTACTATAAATGTGTTTGCTAATCATGTAAGTCTTACATTAGCAAACTACTATTTTAAAACACTTCATTTACTTGACTTGCATAGTTAACCTGTTTTTGTTATTAAATATTCTTATATTTATTTGATGCCTGCGTTCGTTATTTGCACCCTTTAAATAAGTTTGTATATTCTCAGGTGAACCAAAAGATGGGGTGTCAAGACGAACCCTTACTGCATCTGTTGCCCATACATGTAGGGCGACGTAACAAAATATAGTGGCAGTGGTGGGATTCTATGAGTTCTCTATCCTTGAAAGAATAACTTGTTTTGGGTGGAGTTGTCTCCCTTTTGATGTAAAAGTAAATTTGGCTTATGCTACATACTTGGGTTATATCCCTTTTGGGATATATATTTTTGTGAGAGGATTTTGTCAGTGGTACACCATAAGACCTGTATATAGGTGCGTTTTTCATCCAAGGAAGGCTGATTATGAATCTTCCCTTGAGCAGGGTTGCTCATTTAACACTTCTGAAAGAAACTTATCTAATATGCAGGAGGCTTAAAAGGTGGGGATTGTAACATTCAATACATCTGTAACTGTTTAGTATTTAGTCAAGGATTGAAAATCTGTTTGTCTTTATATGACAAAGAATGGATGAGAAATTATATAATACACAATAACATTTTGTGCTTTTTACAGAAATATTTTTGTCTCCCATGGGCAAAAAGATCTCAGACCTGAAGTCGTAGATACACAGTGTGGGTTTGACAGTAACCAGACCTGCGGAGGTTATCAAAACCGACATTCTGAGTTGGTGTCTAATTCGAGGTTACAGCAGGTACGTTCAAGTAGCATCAGAAATTTGGCTTCGAATGAATTATATATAAATTCCAGTGATACGACTGAGTCTATCGGTGTTAGGTTTTCAACCTTCGGCTATGTCCCTGAGGATGATTCGTGAAGTCCTTTTACGCGCTCGTAAGGTTGGGGTGAGAATATTCTGATGTAGTAGGTGCATATCTTCAAGCACAATCTGTAGTTCCTCGCAAACGAAGCTTTTTCACGGAGTACCACAAACTGAAAGATGTTATATAGATGGATAGCCTTTACCAATCAGCCAGGGTAAACACAGGAAGCTATCACACAGGATCGGTGGCGCAGCTTTGTCAATCTTCCAGCTCGCCAACCACACATATGTATTGCACCCAGGCATTTGAAGGCAGGCGTTACTCTTCCAGACCAATGAACCGCGTTATAGAAGATGCAGGTCCAGCCTGCACTGCTGTTTTACAAATGGCATCAATAGTCTTTTGATAAATGGAAATGACGTATGGATATAATTCAGGGTCTATTTGAACATAGATGATAGAATGGGGAATCTATTATCATAAAACGACCACTTGGCAGGACTGGTATAATTCATTTTGTGTTACATATAACAACCAATTTTAAATTGTCATTGGTCTAAACATCTATATGCATGGTTTAATATACGAGGAAGACATACTTGTTGCTGTTTGCATGCAAAACAGTTACAAAGCTGTTGGCTAATTACAGTTCCTGGTAAGGTTAGTTAATAGATATATTCATAGTCCAAGGCTTATAATGTTTGGTACACTGAACACCAGGAAAAGTTCCAGCAAACAACTTTATTAACGTTTTTATGGGGGAATGGGATATTTTTAACAAAAACCTGGTGGCACCTGGCATATCTACTTGCTGTGCTAGTGGAATGATGCCTGTGCTATTTCGGTTTCCTGTCATTTTCATATTTAATATTTATTATTCTTACATCAAGAGAGTCTTATAAAGATGATTGCTATTTCTATATTCTGATGCAATCTTTTATATCGTTAATATACAAACCCATTACTGTTATTTTAATTAAACACTTTTAACATATTAAATGTATAAAAAAAAAAAAATCTTTTCTACTTCAAGAATGTTTTGGCTACTCAATCAATGTCACCATTTGCATGAGTTTTGACACTGTAGGCACCTTAATGTACACATTCTTGGTGCTACATTAAATAAGCACTTCTAATATATTAAATAGTTTTAAAAATCCATTCTTTTCAATATGGAGCAGATTGTTTATGCTACTTCTGTGTCACTTTAGCATGAATGTATAAACTCTTTAATGTACAATTCCTTTGCTGCAGCATTAAATAAGCACTTTTAACATATGAATGCATAAAAAGTCTATTTTCTTTGCTTGGAGACGATTTGTTTGCAACTACTACGTCACTAAAGTATATATATATATATAAACCCTTTGCTTTCGTTAGTTAGCTACTATTTGTCTTCATTATTTGACATGTAATATTTGGAATGTTTAATATTTTTTTAATAATATTTGTTTAATTGCAGATTGACACTGTGTTTAGTTTACAAATAAACAATAAACATTGATGTTTATATCGACTTTCTCTAAAGTATTTTATTTATTCTGACGACTTTCTATAGGTTTGATAAAGTTTATTTGATTCAAAGTTTTAATCTCCTTAACTCCTCTTTGATAGACTTAAATAAATCTTGTAATTCATAATTTTGGCACGTATGGAGTGTTTTTCGTTGACATTGAATATTAAATATTTACTAAGTGTACTAGGTATATGTACAGACCGCTCCGGTGGCCTAGTGGTTAGAGCGTCCGCTGCGGGAGGTCGCGGGTTCGAACCCAGGCCAATTTTTACCAAAGACTTATAAAAATGGTACTAACAGCTGCCTCGTGCATAGCATTAAGAGGTTAGTGTTAGGACTGGTCGGACTGGGGTTAGGATAATGAGACTGGGTGGGACATCGTGCTACATGTTTGCGGCATAATGCACCAAGTGCAAGACATCACTATAAACTGCCACACTGCAGACATCGTAGTGATATGACTGAAAAATTGTTAAACCTACGTTAATAATCCAGATCACACACGTACAGATCTATGTACAAACTTTGCATTAAGAGGAATGATAGAAAGGAATATCTGTGTGATTAGTAAAGATAGAATAAAGACAGATTTGTAGTACAATGTTGTTACTTAATATTAATAAAAAAATAATTTGTAATATGCAACTGGTAAACTTTAAATTTATATCGTCTTAAAGTAAGCACCAAGCACTTCTGGTTACCTTTAAATTTATATGGTCTTAAAGTAAGCACCAAGCACTTTCATAAAACAGACCGCCAAGTAGCATGTTCAAGTATTATAACTTATTTTGTATGTAGTTACTTCCACAGAACTGATAGCCGAGTAGTCTGTTCAAGTAATTGTAACTGGTTACCTGAGGGCGCTTATTAGGGCTATAACAAGGCAGACCTTAATTACCCATTTTAAAATTTAATTATATGTTGTTAGATTCTCTGCAACTCATGATGGTACATTACAAATCACGTTACTACAATAAATGATGCAGCAAAAAGGAAGCACAGTATTTTTAAGCCAATATTAATAGCATTTCACCCCGGATTTAAATCCCCCAGCCATAAAATGGTTTCTGGGTTTTTTTTAAACCTTTCTTAGTAGTGTGTATGTGGAGAAATGGGTGTTTAACAAGCTTTCTTTTACATCTAATATATGTAATTCTTTGCTGCATGCTATTAATGACACAATTGTATTAGAAACATGTATGACCAAACCTTGCGCTACTAAATGATGTTGCTTGTATTTAAAATGGCCTTGCTCATCATGTATTTCACATCCATGCTTTAACTTGTAGATAAGGACACAACCACATTAAAAACACTTCAGATACATGACTTGATTTGTACCTCTATTTGATGTATCCGCCTTTTAAATGCACCCTTTGATTACGTTAGTATATTTTCAGGTAAACCAAAAGCAGGTGACAAGATGGACACTTAATGAATTCATAGCCGTCATGTAGGGCGACGTTAATAGCGTTTGACGCCACTTCAGCACAGTAATGGCTAAATGGTCTTTACACTGAAACAAACACTTTGCAATTTTGTTATAAATTATGATGTTGGTCACATGACAATGGGTAATTTAAGTGAGGGGTATTTTTCCATACAACTGACTATCTTAATAACAGGTATTTAGCATTTTGCCTTGAATCACTTTCAGCTGTCATGAAGCAGTGTCCATAGACCAAATGCTTTAAGAAATACATTCTTCAATGGTCTTGCATATATGACTGAATTTCACTTAGAATAGTTCTTATATTGGAAATCAATATTTACTGCTTTGAAAAATTCTTATTTTTAAGAGAGATACTGCATTGTTTGTATTGTGGTTTTCAAGGCATCGGTTTCAAATTTTAACCTTCATGAATACCAACATTGCACAATTTCTAACAACTGTTTTACTCTTAGTTTATATGAAATTACTCATATTCGCTAAATGAAGTTCAAATATGTGTGACATGCAAATGTAAGAGTTTTACAAAACTTCGCTACAAAATAATGATCTAACCAGGCCTCAGGACCCCACCCCCTCCAGGTTAGTGAAAATCAGGATGTCATTTTTTATGGTACATTTACTTATTGTATTGATAATGAAAAGATAGGCTTCAAACCTTATAAAATGTTACATTTGTCTATTGCTTAATTCATTAGTTCCCAACCACCAGGTGATACCCAAATCAGGGTCGCGAGGACGTTCTAGAGGGTCGCCAAGATTTTTTTAGGGTGGCAATATTTATATATACCTATACCGATTACCATTCAACACTGTGCGCCAATACCTCGCAAGCCAGGTTGACTGAGATTTTATATTTTCGTGTTTTGTCTGTAACCCCAGTTGAACAAAAGAAAACTCATTCATGTTATTTAATAGTATACCATCATACCTGTGTAAGAGAATATAATTATGTAATTATGTTCTACTTACCTTCCGCTTCACAAATTTCTCTGAGAATCAGTTACATCTGGCTGATTTTGTTATACTTTCATCGTTGTGTATCACGTTGACTGAAATGATACACAATAATCATTGGATATAACGGTCTTATTTGACGATCTCAGCGCCAAGCCAACCTGTTCATTGTTTCCTGTTTACCAATGAAATGAATCCAGCCCACACAGCAGTTCGTTAAATGATTGATCCGAGTATTTATATCTCTGGACGTTTCAAACTTCCCGATGTATTCAGGAAGTGAAATACTTAAAATCTGACTGTGTGGAATGCATCCTTTTAAAGGAGTACTACTCTATTAATTTTCATACATTTTATTTTCCATTTGTTTTGTTTGCTTTTTCTGTTTGATTCTAGTGCAGAATAATTGAAATCCGGCGCTTGGTCAATGTAAAAAGGTTGAAAATTGCGTTCAAAGAAGGTTAAGCATCGACGTATATATCGGTTTCCTTGTCAAAGAAAAAGCTTGAATACGGGTAATATGGTAACGTGAAGTATTAAAATAGCAATATAATGAGTCAATGGCAGGTAAGACATGTGCATATTGTTACGACCCTGTAGTTAAATTACATGTGTGTTAAGATTTTAATTTTTCTATTTTATTTCTATTTTAATTTTATTTCATATTTATATCATTAAATGTAATTATTATTATGATGATGATTATGTTTGCATGGGTCTAATAGTTTGTTAGAAACATCGTATTTATTTAAAACGTAAATGTGACTCGTGTAAGCACGATTTTCGCATGAAGGTTTTGTCGTTGCAAGTAAACAGTCGGGAAGAGCTATGTAAATGATTGGCTGTGGCCGAGGTTATTTCTAAATTATACTTGTTTACGTTTTGTAATGCCCAGGTGTGATTTCGAAATCACACGTGTGCTTCGTGCATGTGTACATGGGGTGACGTATTAGTTTGCTTTAAATGCTCAGTTACCTGTAAGAAATAGTGAGTCGTGGTCATAAGTTGAGAGTCACATCATAACATCTTATAGAGTTTCTAAATACCTTAAGAAAAAGGTATTCTTTTGTGCTGGAAAGAGTTGTTCGTTCGTACGTATGTAGAACAACATGTGTTTTGTTATCGATGATAGCTGTACTTCGTCTACCTGTTAAATAATAATTATTTTCCCTGGAGAACCACACGACTGGCTTTGGAGAAAAACATTTGCTGAAATTAATTCTAAATTGGAACTGAACAATACAATTTGTGATTCACAGTGAAAATTATGGACACTTGTGTAAAACCTTCGTCTGACGTCGTCATCCGCCATCTTGGAACGGAATTGAGATTCAGACTTCAATTTAGAACTGTTTATTCACAGGACTTATGTTTTTCACAATTTTAGGATACATTTTAGGATCTAATTCATAAATCTTAAGTCTTGTTTCACATTTTTACCTTTTCACCGTGTTTTCTAGGGAAATAAATTATTTTTGTTAAAATTTACAAAGCTTGTTGTCACTCTTTTCTTTATGTTACTTTAAACGAGCCGAAACGTAACAATATCTACAATATTTAATGACAATGCACTTGCCAGCCAAAAGGACTCATTTATCGTCAACACATTAATCCATCAGCAAATTTCACTGCAGCACTTGCCATATTTCCAAGACAGAAAAATAAATTTTCAAAGAATCCGTGAACTTGAAAGTTCAGCACATGGTTATCCGCTAGGGTCCGTATTTGGATGGACTTTAATACACGGGGATAATTTTACAATCAATATTAATTACATCACAAGTATGTCACAGTTTCACCTCCTCAAAGAAAAGGAGAGTTATATACGATAGTGACACAGATCTCTAATTACCCATGAATAATCTAATGCAACATGTTACTCTTCGTTAGAGCTTGTACTAAGTATAACTACAGCAGAGCTGTATACCCAGTATCGTTTCATTCTTTACAATATAACTTTTCAAAATTGGAACTTATGAAAATGAAACTTTTTCTTTTAATAAATATTAGTTATTTATTGTTAATTTAATATAACATAAATATATTAAATGTGATAATACCTCGTGCGGAGACAAATAATGTAACCCCTTGTCTGGGATTTCCTTGTCTCGGTCCAAACCCCAACAAAGATTCTATTAGACTCATCACTCGTGAAATCTGAATGGAATTGTATCAGCAAATGATCCTTGATATTGTAGACACATTAGTTGTGCCAGTTATTTGCACTGTTCAGAATTTTAAATAGCTTTTAATAATAAATTTTATAAAATTGCACGGGTGCAATTTGCACCTGTTACACCATCTCTTGCTCTTGCTCGTAAAAACTCGAGTTGATTGTGAACTCGAGTTGTTAGTGAGCAGGAGATCACAAGATAACCGCAACATTTGTGACATCAGTATGTCTGAGAGTGACTAACAAAACTAAGCCTGTAGGTCACAACAACCCAGTTTCCGTCGGTGACATAACTGATTTCCAACATATACTCGGCATGTACGTTGGATGGTATTAGGTTAAAAGGTGTCATAATTCAAACACATACACTATTTATATGTAGTGTTCAAATTCCTGGACAATGAACCAATTTTAAAAACCGAAATATTTTGAAAAGCACGCGGCGCTTGAATAATAGCCATTATTGAAGGGTTGCCTCATTTAAAAGACGTAAAGTGAATGGTATGAGGGACTATAAAATGTACTTTAAAAAGAACAAACAAATCTGACAGGCCGAAGTGGGTATGAGATTGTTTATTATGATCAGATTCATTTCAATTCATATATAATAACAATATGCAGGACAAACTAGGTTCAAATACGTTTTTACCTGGATGTATTAAACTTAGCAAACAGTTTCTAAACCTCCAGAGATAAAACTGTTGTTGAGAAAGGTGCATAAAAATGGGGGGTGGGGGTGTAAATTAAAAAAAAAAAGCGAAAAAACAAACAAAGTTTCATTTAAATCGCCACAGTGGTATTAAAAAATGTTAAAATATAT
>JAECUM010027836.1:0-21402 GCA_016617855.1 Megalonaias nervosa | reverse complement strand
TTGCAATGACAAAATGGGCTCACAATTATGCCACTTGGATACAGATTGACATTGTCATCCATTCTCTGGAAGAAAAAACATTAGAAACAAATCAAAATCACACATCACACTAATTTAAAAGTGTTCATTTCTTATTTAAATAAAATGCTGTACTTGGACATTGTGGTGTCGTTTTATCCATTAAATATTTTCCTTGATTTCTTCAGCTGGTTTTGAACTTGTTTTAAGAATCAAATGAGTTTTTCTTTTTGTTTCTTACATAAAACTCATTGTATGTTACAAACACAATCTTATTTTAAGAAAATACAAGGTGCTGTAAAGTTTACTGGTAGAACTGATTGCAGCAAAAGAATATAGCAAGGTAACTTTATTGACAATTAAAATACATCCTATCTACATTTAAGCATTAGGCTAGATTCTCACCATCTGCAGATGAAACATTTGTATCAGAGACAGATGGTGGGGGGGTACATTTTGAACATAGGCAACTTTATCTTGCCTGCAGAATGTGATATAAGATATATTCATTATGCTATCCATCTACTTCATCTATCTACGAGTATATTCATGAATACCTACATCTGGCATCAACTTAAGTTTATTGTAGGAAGCTCCATATCCAGTGACCACATATGCAAAACAATGAATTTAATATTTATTTAATTATAAAGCAAGTTTATTGTATGTACAATAATCTCTAAATTTCAAACTTCTTACAATGCTTGCAAAATATATGTTGAATCTTTAGGTTTACTGCATCTTTGTACATGAAAAGTAATAGGAGACCTGCTTGCATGTAAAATGACACTATATGATATGATGTTAATTATATCAATAAAACAAAGCTTTATCTTTCCTGCGTTTTGCAATGTCTCCATAATTTGATGCTATTATACTGATACTGTGCCATCTGGGTGTCTGGACTGCAGTCTGATGTTCAATTCTCCCAGCTCTGTCTCACTCAGGGTCAGAACTTCAAACTTTACTGTTTGAGTCCATGTCATTACATTATTATTGGGTAATTCTGGAAAGTGTTAATGTCCATTCGATTTAATATATATTCACTTGACAGTCTTTGCTGGTAGCTCAGAATGCTGTCCTTCACAAATTTTCCCAAATGTGTTAAAACTTTTGAGAGTCAGAACCACTGACCACTGTGGGTCCAAATAAGGTAAAATCCTCAAGTATTTCCACAAACTCATTCACTTTGAACTGGTCATCTCCTTGAATTGGACTGTACATTGTAGACTTATAGAACAGCCATTACATGTCCACAAGCACTACTCAGTCAAATTGGACTGTACATTGTAGACTTATAGAACAGCCATTACATGTCCACAAGCACCACTCAGTCCAATTGGACTGTACATTGTAGACTTATAGAACAGCCATTACATGTCCACAAACACTACTCAGTCCAACTGGACTGTACATTTAGACTTATAGAACAGCCATTACATGTCCACAAGCACTACTCAGTCCAATTGTATATGAGCATGCTGACATGGATACATTTTCTGCTGAACCTATAAGATATAAAAAAATGTATGGTAAATGTACGTATAAAAAGTCCTGCTGTTTTGTTGGAAAATATTAAACTCACAATCTGTTATTCAAATAAAAAGATGTATTCATTGGAATAAAATAGTCTATCAGTTGACAAATGAAAAAAAATTTATAGGGAAAATCAAAGCCTCTTTCCACCTGAACTATTGCAGTTTATGTCATGGTATCCATTTTTTAAATGTTTTATTCTGATTGCATGGTTTTACCACAATCATCATTCATCACAGCTGTACATTTAAAACATAGCTAATCAGAAGGAGAAATCATGTTTTCAATATTTGCTTTCTCATGCATTAACATGGGTTTGTTGTATGGAGTAGAGAAAAAAGACTGTCAAGAATGGTTATAAATCAACTTACATTTAAAGAAATTGTCAATCCTTCACTGTTGTACTTTGTGCATCTGTTCCTTCCCTGAACTGCTTGAGAAACATGTGATGATATTCTTGACAAATGCAAAGAAATATCAGGCAAACAGCTCAGATTGTTACTTGGAGTTCAATTGGCTATCATATTTTTTCTTGAACTGCCTAGGTTAGCCTCGTTTTCATGATAGATTTGTACAACATGGGAAAAGGAGTCTGAATCACCAAATCGAAATTAACGGACCATATGTTGCTTGTACCACTAACTAAATATACACACAAACACACACATGCATGAAACCATTCTTCTGCATATTCATGCAAATAGTTATGTCGAATTTCATTCCACGAGGACGGTAAGCTTTTGTTAGTCCCAAGCCATGAATGCTAGGATAGAAGTGCCTGAGGGTTCACTGTAATCAAGAATTGTGACCTGGGCTAATGTCACTGCATCAACATTAGCAAAGCCATTAACTCACAAAAATGGAAATGCGACAATTTGTCTTTTCATGTTTCTGAATGTTGGTTTAACATTTTTAATTATTGTAACAATTTTCATGCACACAAGAAAATAGTAGCTGTGGGGCCAGTTAGTCAATGCTGAGCAATCCTAGTGTCCAGTACAGTCCAGCTCTTGCCAACAAGGAGGCCACCCCACGTGAAGAGCCACACGTGATGAAGGCTTACTATTATCATCCTAATCATGGATATAATAAAAGAGTACTGTGATTAAATTAGATACTTGCCTCAAGTTTTAATAATCTCAAAAGACTGGTCTAAAAATCTATAAAGACAATGCAGTCACACTCAGCTAGTAAGAAACCTAAGACCTTCTCAATAAGGCAGTTGATTTTTCTGAAATTTGGGCCATTGTTTGGTAAAAGTAAGATATCTACTGCTATTGTCATACTGGAATACATGCATTTAAAAGACCATAAGTGTGATTCAATACTGACGAAGCAATGGTAAAAAACTGAAAACTTAAATTGCCTCCTGTATAGTTTCACAAACTGCAGTTCAAACCCTATGGAGCTCAAAAACTTGACATAATCCTTAAGAATAAAAAATAACTTTGGCCATGGCGACGGCATCCATCTATCTGCCATGTGAAATACTCAGATCAATCAGTGATTCATACTAAATGTAATTGTTGCCCTTCCTGCTTATAAATCTGAATATTCCCTTTTATTCTTCTGCACTATTAAAATATTAAGAGGTTTATTTTCTTTTCATCCTGGAATTCACTTGTTGGACGCAGGTTTTAAAAATAATAAGCAACAGTTCATGCAGACATTTTGCATCACAAAATATGCAGTCTAAAGTGTCTGAGGTACTCTGAACTAATTCCACTAAATCTAACATGAAACCCAGATATGATCAAACAAAGACAAGCCAGTATTCAGATTTGACCTCAAACAATTTGCATTGTAAGGGTAATATTCTTTCGTATATCAAGTGCATGCAATGCACAGTTTGGTATCTGTAGAATGGGTTATTGTGCGGTAACAGTGACATTTTGACCTATTATCCACCAATAAAATATACATTTTAACAATACACAATATCCAATTGCCAGGGTAAATAAATGCAGCGGAACTGCAAGTACTAACAACAAAAAAAGCTTTCATCACGTGTCCCATTTCAGTCTCAAAATAGAGCTAAAATGGGAGAAAAAAATAGTTTTATTGTGATACAAATGGAATGTATGATTTATTTTAAACAAAATTTAATGTACCATGTGTTTTAAACATATCAATATTACTATCGTCAATATCCAACATAAATTCATTAGTGTTTTTACTGTATAATGCACACACATGGCAAGGCAAACATAACAAGCACAGTACATGAATGTACAGGGCAATGTGATGTGGCAAAACAATTCACTTTTGTATCACATATATACTGACAACTAGAAAACATATAGCAGAGGTAATTAGGACAGGTAAGTGCAGCTTGTTCATGGAAGCAGTTATTATTCCTTGAATATTGTTAATTATGCTCCATATTCTGGTATGCAGTCAGTTCTACATACAGATTAATCTTGATTGATCAAGATTTGATTTTTGTCCAAAAGAGGCCCTATCACTGTGATTGATCAAGATTTGAATTTTGTCCAAAAGAGGCCCTATCAATATGATTGATCAAGATTTGATGTTTGTCTCGTGTGTCTTGTCTTGTCCCGCCCTGTTCCACCCTGTTCCGTGCTGTCTTGTATTGTCCCACATCTTGTCATATCATGCCATCTTGTCTTGTCATATCATGCCATCTTGTCTTGTCATGTGTGTCTGCTGTGTGTTGTGTATGCCAGTGTCTGCTGCATGTTGTGTATGCCTGTGTCTGCTGCATGTTGTGTATGCCTGTGTCTGCTGCGTGCTGTGTATGCCTGTGTCTGCTGTGTGCTGTGTACGCCTGTGTCTGCTGTGTGCTGTGTATGCCTGTGTCTGCTGTGTGCTGTGTATGCCTGTGTCTGCTGTGTTTTGTGTATGCCTGTGTCTGTGTTCTCTCCCGTGTCATGCTGTTCTGTCTTGTCTTGTCATGTCATGTCTGTGTCTGCTTTGTGTTGTGCATACCTGTGTCTGCTTTGTGTTGTGCATGCCTGTGTATGTGTCCTGTGCCTTGCTGTCTTGTGTGTCTGTGTCTATGTTCTGTCCTGTGCCTTGATGTCTTGTATTGTCCCATGTTTTGTCACACTGTTCTGTCTTCTTGTGTCATGTCTGTGGTGTGTCGTGTCCATGTCTGCTTCATGTTGTGTATGCCTGTGTCTGTCTTCCGTGCCTTGCTCTCTTGTATTGTCCAATGTCTTGTTGTGCTGTGCCGTCTGGTCTTTTTGTCTGTGGTGCGTCATGCCTGTGTTTGCTGTGTTGTGTATGCCTGTGTTTGTGATGCGTTGTGTGTCTGTGTCTGTGCTGTCTCATGCCTTGATATCTTGTATTGTCCCATGTCTTGTCATGCTGTGTTGTCTTGTCTTGTCTTGTCATGCCTGTGGTGTGTCATATCTGTGTCTGCTTTATGTTGTGTATGCATGTGTTTGTGATGTCTTGTGTATCCCTGTGTCTGTGTTCTTTCCCATGCCTTGCTATCTTGTATTGTCTTGTCATGCTGTTCTGTCTTGTCTTGTCATGTCTATGGTATGTCATGTCTGTGTCTGCTTTGTGTTGTGCATGCCTGTGTCTGCTTTGTGTTGTGCATGCCTGTGTCTGTGACCCGTGCCTTGCTGTCTTGTGTCTCTGTGTCTATGTTCTCTCCTGTCCCTTGATGTCTTGAATTGTCCCATGTTTTGTCACACTGTTCTGTCTTATTGTGTCATATCTTTGGTGTGTCATGTCTGTGTCTGCTTCATGTTGTGTATGCCTGTGTCTGTGTTCCGTACCTTGCTGTCTTGTATTGTCCAATGTCTTGTGGTGCTGTGCCATCTTGTCAAGTTGTCTGTGGTGCATCATGCCTGTGTTTGCTGTGTTGTGTATGCCTGTGTCTGTGATGTGTTGTGTGTCTGTGTCTATGTTCTGTCTCATGACTTGATGTCTTGTATTGTCCCATATCTTGTCATACTTTCTTGTCTTGTCTTGTCTTGTCGTGTATGTGGTGTGTCGTTTCTGTGTCTGCTTTATGTTGTGTATGCATGTGTTTGTGATGTCTTGTGTATGCCTGTGTCTGTGTTCTGACAGAGCAAACACAGGCATGACGCACCACAGACAAAAAGACATGACGGAACAGCACAACAAGACATGGGACAATACAAGACAGCAAGGCATGGAACACAGACACAGGCATACACAACATGAAGCAGACAGACACGACACACCACAGACATGACACGACAAGACAGAACAGTGTGACAAAACATGGGACAATACAAGACATCAAGGCACAGGACAGAACATAGACACAGACACACAAGACAGCAAGGCACGGGACACAGACACAGGCATGCACAACACAAAGACACAGGCATGCACAACACAAAGCAGACACAGACATGACATACCACAGACATGACAAGACAAGACAGAACAGCATGACAAGACAATACAAGACAGCTAGTCAGGGGACAGAACACAGACATAGGCATCTGCAAGAATCACAAACACATGCATACACAACATGAAGCAGACACAGACATGACACACCACAGACACGACAAGACAAGACAAGACAACACAGCATGACAAGACATGGGACAATACAAGATATCAAGGCACGAGACAGAACACAGACACACAACACATCACAAACACAGGCATACACAACACAACAAACACAGGTATGATGCACCACAGACAACAAGACAAGATGGCACAGCACAACAAGACATTGGACAATACAAGACAGCAAGACATGGAACACGGACACAGGCATACACAACATGAAGCAGACATAGACATGACACACCACAGACATGACATGACAAGACAGAACATTGTGACAAAACATGTGACAATACAATACATCAAGGCACAGGACAGAACATAGACATAGACACACAAGACAGCAAGGCATGGGACACAGACACAGGCATGCACAACACAAAGCAGGCACAGACATGACATACCACAGACAAGACAAGACAAGACAGAACAGCATGACAAGACAATACAAGAGAGCAAGGCACGGGACAGAAAACAGACACAGGCATACACAAGACATCACAAACACATGCATACACAACATAAAGCAGACACAGACATGACACACCACAGACAAGACAAGACAAGACAACACAGCATGACAAGACATGGGACAATACAAGACATCAAGGCATGAGATAGAACATAGACACAGACACACAACATATCACAAACACAGGCATACACAACACAGCAAACACAGGCATGACGCACCACAGACAACAAGACAAGATGGCACAGCATGACAAGACATTGGACAATACAAGACAGCAAGACACAGAACACAGACACAGGCATGCACAACATGAAGCAGACACAGACACGACACACCACAGACATGGCATGACAAGACAGAACAGTGTGACAAAACATAGGACAATTCAAGACATCAAGGTACAGGACAGAACATAGACACAGACAAACACAATACAGCAATGCATGGGACACAGACACAGGAATGCACAACACAAAGCAGACACAGGTATGCACAACACAAAGCTGAAACAGGCAAGCAGAACACAAAGCAGAAACAGACATGACATACCACAGACATGACAAGACAGAATAGCATGACAAGACAATACAAGACAGCAAGGCATGTGACAGAACACAGACACAGGCATACACAAGACATCACAAACACATGCATACACAACATAAAGCAGACACAGATATGACACACCACAGGCACGACAAGACAAAACAAGACAACACAACATGACAAGACATGGGACAATACAAGTCATCAAGGAACAAGACGGAACATAGAAACAGACACACAACACATCACAAACACTGGTATACACATCTTCATGTTGTGTATGCCTGTGTCTGTGTTCCATGCCTTGCTGTCTTGTTTTGTCCCATGTCTTGTTGTGCTGTGCTGTCTTGTCTGTGTCTGTGTTCTGACACAGCAAACACAGGCATGATGCACCACAGACAAAAAGACTAGATGGCACAGCACAACAAGACATGGGACAATACAAGACAGCAAGGCACAGAACACAGACACAGGCATACACAACATGATGCAGACACAGACACGACACACCACAGACATGACACGACAAGACAGAACAGTGTGACAAAACATGGGACAATACAAGACATCAAGGCACAGGACAGAACATAGACACAGAGACACAGACAGCAAGGCATGGGACACAGACACAGGCATGCACAACACAAAGCAGACACAGACATGACATACCACAGACGTGGCAAGACAAGACAGAACAGCATGATAGGAGAATACAAGAGAGGAAGGCACGGGAGAGGAAACAGACACAGGCATACACAAGACATCACAAACACATGCATACACAACATAAAGCAGGCACAGACATGACAAATGCCTGTGTCTGTGTTCTGTTCCATACTTTGCTGTCTTGTATTGGCTTGTCATGCTGTTCTGTCTTGTCTTGTCATGTCTGTTGTACGTCATGTCTGTGTCTGCTTTGTGTTGTGCATGCCTGTGTCTGTGTCCCGTGCCTTGCTGTATTGTGTGTCTGTGTCTATGTTCTGTCCTGTACCTTGATGTCTTGAATTGTCCCATGCTTTGTCATACTGTTCTGTCTTGTCATGTCATGTCTGGTGTGTCATGTCAGTGTCTGCTTCATGTTGTGTATGCCTGTGTGTTCCGTGCCTTGCTGTCTTGTACTGTCCCATGTCTTGTCGTGCTGTGCCATCTTGTCTTGTTGTCTGTGGTGCATCATGCCTGTGTTTGCTGTGTTGTGTATGCCTGTGTTTGTAATGTGTTGTGTGTCTGTGTCTATGTTCTGTCTCATCCCTTGATGTCTTGTATTGTCCCATGTCTTGTCATGCTTTGTTGTCTTGTCTTGTCTTGTCGTGTCTGTGGTGTGTCATGTCTGTGTCTGCTTTATGTTGTGTATGCATGTGTTTGTGATGTCTTGTGTATGCCTGTGTCTGTTCTGTCATGTGCCTTGCTCTCTTGTATTATCTTGTCATGCTCTTCTGTCTTGTCTTGTCATGTCTGTAGTATGTCATGTCTGTGTCTGCTTTGTGTTGTGCATGCCTGTGTCTGTGTCCCGTGCCTTGCTGTCTTGTGTCTCTGTGTCTATGTTCTGTCCTGTGCCTTGATGTCTTGTATTTTCCCATGTTTTGTCACACCGTTCTGTCTTGTCGTATCATGTCTGTGGTGTGTCATGTCTGTGTCTGCTTCATGTTGAGTATGCCTGTGTCAGTCTTCTGTGCCTTGCTGTCTTGTATTGTGTATTGTCCCATGTCTTGTCGTGCTGTGTCGTCTTGTCTTTTTGTCTGTGGTGCATCATGCCTGTGTTTGCTGTGTCAGAACACAGACACAGACAAGATGGCACAGCATGACAAGACATGTGACAATACAAAACAGCAAGGCACAGAACACAGACACAGGCATGCACAACACAAAGCAGACACAGGCATGCACAACACAAAGCAGACACAGACATGACATACCACAAACATGACAAGACAAGACAGAACAGCATGACAAGACAATGCAAGGACAGCAAGGCACAGGACAGAACAAAGACACAGGCATACGCAAGACATCACAAACACATGCATGCACAACATAAAGCAGACACAGATATGACACACCACAGACACGACAAGACAAGACAAGACAACACGGAATGACATGACATGGGACAATACAAGACATCAAGGCACGAGACAGAACATAGACACAGACACACAACACATCACAAACACAGGCATACACAACACAGCAAACACATGCATGATGCACCACAGACAACAAGACAAGACGGCACAGCACCACAAGACATTGGACAATACAAGACAGCAAGGCATGGAACATGGACACAGGCATAAACAACATGAAGCAGACACAGACACAACACACAACAGACATGACACAACAAGACAGAATAGTGTGACAAAGCATGGGACAATACAAGACATCAAGGCACAGGACAGAACATAGACACAGACACACAAGACAGCAAGGCACGGGACACAGACACAGGCATGCACAACACAAAGCAAACAGGCATGACACACCACAGACAAGACAAGACAAGACAGAACAGCATGACAAGGCAATGCAAGACAGCAAGGCATGGGACAGAACACAGACACAGGTATATACAAGACATCACAAACACATGCATACACAACATAAAGCAGACACAGACATAACACACCACAGGCACGACAAGACAAGACAAGACAACAAAGCATGACAAGACATGGGACAATACAAGACATCAAGGCACGAGATGGAACATAGACACAGACACACAACACATTACAAACACAGGCATACACAACTTCATGTTGTGTATGTCTGTGTCTGTGTTCCGTGCCTTGCTGTCTTGTATTGTCCCATGTCTTGTCTTGCTGTGCCATCTTGTCTGTGTCTGTGTTCTGACAGAGCAAACACAGGCATGATGCACCACAGACAAGACAAGACAAGACAGAACAGCATGACAAGGCAATACAAGACAGCAAGCCACGAGAAAGAACACAGACACATGCATGCACAACATAAAGCAGACACAGACATGACACATGCCTGTGTCTGTGTTCTGTCCCGTGCCTTGCTGTCTTGTATTGTCTTGTCATGCTGTTCTGTCTTGTCTTGTCTTGTCTGTGGTATGTCATGTCTGTGTCTGCTTTGTGTTGTGCATGCCTGTGTCTGCTTTGTGTTGTTGCTTGTCCTCACACTGTGTTCTGTCTTGTTGTGTCCATGTCTGCCTGGTCACACTGTCATGTCTGTGTCTGCTTCATGTTGTGTATGCCTGTGTGTTCCGTGCCTTGCTGTCTTGTATTGTCACATGTCTTGTTGTGCTGTTCCATCTTGTCTTTTTGTCTGTGGTGCGTCATGCCTGTGTTTGCTGTGTCAGAACACAGACACAGACAAGACGGCACAGCACGACAAGACATGGGACAATACAAGTCAGCGAGGCATGAAACACAGACACAGGCATACACAACATGAAGCAGACACTGACACGACACACCACAGACATGACACAAGACAGAACAGTGTGACAAAACATGGGACAATACAAGACATCAAGGCACAGGACAGAACATAGACACAGACACACAAGACAGCAAGGCATGGGACAAAGACACAGGCATGCACAACACAAAGCAAACACAGGCATGCACAACACAAAGCAGACACAGACATGACATACCACAAACATGACAAGACAAGACAGAACAGCATGACAAGACAATAGAAGACAGCAAGGCACAGGACAGAACACAGACACAGGCATACACAAGACATCACAAACACATGCATGCACAACATAAAGCAGACACAGACATGACACACCACAGACACGACAAGACAAGAGAAGACAACACAGCATGACAAGACATGGGACAATACAAGACATCAAGGCATGAGACAGAACATAGACACAGACACACAACACATCACAAACACAGGCATACACAACACAGACAAAAAGACAAGATGGCACAGCACAACAAGACATGGGACAATAGAAGAGAGCAAGGCATGGAAGACAGACACAGGCATACACAACATGAAGCAGACACAGACACGACACACCACAAACATGACACGACAAGACAGAACAGTGTGACAAAACATGGGAAAATACAAGACATCAAGGCACAGGACAGAACATAGACACACAAGACAGCAAGGCATGGGACACATACACAGGCATGCACAACACAAAGCAGACACAGACATAACATACCATAGATATGACAAGACAAGACAGAACAGCATGACAAGACAAGACAAGACAGAACAGCATGACAAGACAATACAAGACAGCAAGGCATGGGAAAGAACACAGACAGGCATACACAACACACGGCAGACACAGGCGTACACAACACACAGCAGACACAGGCATACACAGCACACAGCAGACACAGGCATACACAGCACACAGCAGACACAGGCATACACAACACACATCAGACACAGGCATACACAACACGCAGCAGACACTGGCATACACAACACACAGCAGACACACATGACAAGACAAGATGGCATGACATGACAAGACATGGGACAATACAAGACAGAACGGAACAGGATGGAACAGGGCGGGACAAGACAAGACACACGAGACAAACATAACACTAATACATGCACACACACAAGCATACGCACTGGAACCAATCTCCATACAGACATACTTACATACTCAAGGTCCACAGCCTGGAACGGACAGCGTTGAATAGGCTCCAGACAAACTTTTCCTTCCCCACTGAAAGCTCCCTCTACATCAGCAACCATCCCTAACGATGGTTCCAGGGTCTCATCTTCACAGTCCAGATTAGAACCTAAAATCGCTAGGTCAGACAGTTGAAAACCATCTAATGCATCGGATGCACTCTCTGCCTCCTGCCCTATATTCACAGTAAGTGGATCCTCCAGACTCACTTCTGAGAGAAGGGAGGGGTCTAACAGGGGGTCAGGGAGATCAAGCATTGGAGTGACTTCGACGAAAGTCTCCACACCCCTTGCAAGTTCTGGAGTCTGCATCTGAAAAAGAATTGAAAGTTTGAGTATCATAGGAGAGGCAGAGCCACTCATCTGGCAGTTCCTAATGATAGTAGTGTAGCACAAAAAAAATCTACAGACTTGCAGCATTTCCATATGCACAACTATCACTAGATCTGCATATGATTTAACAGGTTGATTTATCCACATCCAATGTTTCATCAGTGTTTATTAATTCTGTATGTTGAAATTCTATGTCTGAATTGATCCTCAAAATCTTCAAGACAAGCTTTGTCAAACTTTATAAGAAGTAATGTTTACATTAATATGCTATTGAAAGTATCTTTCTAAACACATCCAAGGAGTTTATTAATTTTTATTTAGTTTTCATTTTCTATACACTTTTGTGAATACTGATCTATCAGGTTCATGAACTTAACATGAAAGATATTCATGCAACAAACAGAGGGTCATTCTAAGCAACATTCTTGTCAACTGCACACACACACACACACACAATCACACACACACACACACACACACACACACACACACACACACACACAGAAGAGAGTAACAGCTTGTCCTATTATCATACATTTAAGTAGTTTATTCTTGCCAGTGTATTATCAATAAACTACTTTCACTCATATCCGCACTCTTTAGGGCTTTTACACCATTTTAAATTGCAATATGTACAAAAGAAACAAGGATAAACACACTGGCAGCTAAATAATACCCTACAGTTTGCATACTAAATATAACGACTGTTTTATTGACTCTACTCCTCAAATTACTTGAAATTAGTGGCTTCTTAAGTATGTTTAAATATTAGTTTGTGCACCCATGGGTAATACATGCTAACAAGACAACTGCTTAATTGCCATGTCTAATAAAACAAATTCTTATTTAAAAGCATTGATCATTCTTGTAATTGCCATCTAACAATAGTCCTTCAAAATGACTGACACTCTACTCTGAAAAGAATTTCCAGGAATCCAAGACAAGACTTCTTTTTAACTGTTTAGTGCTGAAACATTTGATATTCTTAAGCTAAAAAAGATTTTCAAATGGGCTGTTGTTGTGGCCATAATGAATGTCAGATCAGTACCATTTCAAACCAAATAAAAATCACTAGAAGTCTTCACTGAAAATTCCATGTCAATATGACTATCCACTCTAGGGGAGAAATGATCACAAGACTTTCAATAGAGCCATACTGCATGTCAGATTAGCATCCTTTTCATTTAGGCCCAACCAGTAATATAAAAATGCCTCTGTAAAAAGACCTGTTGATATGCCTTTCCATTTAGGAGAACCATCCTGGCAGCCATATTTAATGTTAGATCAGTGCCATTTTCATTTAGGACCAACTAGCAGACATAATAAAAATGGTTAAGAAAATCATGTTGATATGACCATCCATCAAGAAGGAGAAAGACTGGCCATATTTGAGGTCACATTGGCACAATTTTATTTATAACCATAGACATAAGAAGTCTTGTTGTGATATGACTTTCTGTTGAGAAAGAGATTCTGTTTATCAGAAGATTTTCAAGATGGCTGCTATTGTGGTTATACTGTTTGATTGGCACTATTTTCATGTATAGGATCACTTGACATCACACATGTTTTAGCGAAAAGACCATATTGTTTTGATGAAGCAATGATGAGGAGTAGTGATAACAAGATCGTTAAGATGGCCACCATTGCAGTCATATTGGAGGTCAGATCAGCAGTTTTAATTAAGGATCACTAGACATCACAAGTCTTCTGGTAAAGTTCCAGGAGGAGTAGTGATCAGATTTTCAAGATGGCTGCTGTCAGATCAGCAAATTTTTCATTTAGGACCAATCAGAGACATCATTGGAAGTCTTTAAGTGGAAACCCATACTCATATGACCAACTATTGAGGAAGAGTAGCCATACTGGATGGCAGAGCAGCAATTTTCATTTAGGAAAATAACTTTGGATAAATGTGTGTTATGAATTATGGCAATCCTTCATGAAGTTTAGAATAAGAGGCAATCTCATACTTGTGTTACTGTATGGATGAATAGCAGATGCCAGACAACAGTCCATTCCATAAACTCTTCTGGCTTATGACTATAAAACTAACTATGAAATCCCACATGGCTATACTGTATGTTTCACTGGCACTATTTTCATGTCTGCTAGTTGGTCCTAAATGAAAATGGCACTGATCTGACATTCAATATGGCTGCCAGGATACTTCTCCTAAATGGAAAGGCATATCAACAGGGTCTTTTTTACAGAATGCATATTTATGTTACTGTTTGGGCAAAAACGATTTTTGAATGATCTGTAAGAGATAGTTTTGTGTATCTTTTTCTTATTTTTCTTGCATTTAACCTTTCTTGTAAAAAAAGTAGGCTAGTGGTCACTAAGACCAACATCCAGTACATTAACACAAGCTACATTGTCTGGTAGGTTGGTATAAATGTGATCAATAAGAGTGCTTGATTTTTCTGTTACCCTTGTGGGCTCATTTACCAGCTGGACTAGGCCTAATGATTCAATAAATTCCATCCAGTTGTTCCTTATTTGAGTATTGAGAAGGTCCTTATTTATATCACCAAGTATATATGTTTCTTTCTCCTGTGCAAGAACATTTTCCATTTGTTTTAAAACGTTATCATTCCAAATTGCTTTGGAGGAAGGTGGCCTATAAATGAAACCAACTAGGAATGATTTTGCATTGTTTTGAGAAGTTTCCACCCAGATACTCTCAATTTCTTGCGACTCTAACTCAAGTGACCTTTCTGCATTTACGTCTTCCCTAATGGATACAAGTTCTCCCCCTGCTGTCCAAACCAAATAAGGAATTATCCAAAAAAAAGTTTCCAATACCCTGGAACTTTGCTCTGAAATAGTATTCCAGTTGAGATTAGAAATGCCCACTCTATTTCCTTCTTCCAAACCCAATATATCCAGTGGTTTCAGAGAGGCAGCTAAAATAAATTCGTTTGTATGAGGGCCTCAAGGTAGATTTGTTCTTAGCTAACTTAGCATAATTTCAATGACTGTTGCAGCTTAACAGGGTTGTTTGTTGATTTGAACAATTAAATTGCTGTTGCTTTTAATAGCAATCTAAACATTATTGGCTACTATCATGCTCTGTGCCTTTTCACTGGACCTGTGTATTGAGGCAGATGACCCAAGCTGGACTGTACAGGCATAAAGGAATGTTTTTTTGGAGTCGGCTGTTCTACCAACTTAGCTACCATGGCTCACAATAGCAACTAAGCATTAAACAATGGCTTTCATTATAGCAATTAAGTGCTACACAATGACTTTCATTATAGCAATAACATATTGCAGTAAAAGAATGTCTCCAATAACATCACAGGCTATATATGCCATAGTGAAATGAACACATCCAATTCAGAAGTTGTTAAAGTACTGTTTAAAAACCTGTTACATTGGCTATATTGTTTGATGAATCACACCATTCTATACATTCTGTATTACCTTCAACTCCCCCACCCCTGAACTATTAACAGCAAAGACTGCACCTAATTAAGAAAATACTCCACTTTCTGATTGACTTGAAAACAGAAACTGGTATTTTTCTTTCAATTTATTGCCTAAGATTGTGTTTATGTGAGTGTGTGCGGATGTCTTTTTGTAGTGATTGGGTGTGCAAGTATATCGAATGTTTCAAATAAAACAATATGAATGAAATATTCTAACATAATTAGAGATTTATTGCTATTTTTGATAAAAAATTATTGAGTCAAACAAATAAACTTTAACAAATAAAACAAAACAGCTACTTAGATGTGCTCAATAATGTCTGTCATCCTCCTAAACTGATGAAATGTTTAACTGCTCATCTTTAAACTGGACCTTTGTTTAATACCTATGAATCAATGTATTAACCAAAGACCTAATTTGACCTGAAAACAACATGCAGAGTTCGGGTCAGCAGGTCATGGGGAAAGTGTCAATTTAATTCCAATACACTGAAATGAATGGTTGTTAACTGGTTTAAGATCTTTCATTATCATACTCATGAAAATTCATTAAACCAGAAACAATTAAAACAATGACATGATTTAGACAATAATCCAATCCACAAGTTTCAAATGCTGCAAGACCAGAAGTGGTCATAGAGTCCATGCTAACAGAATGTGACTACATGGATACAACTACTTTATCACATTGCTAATTATATCAAAGGTATTTTCTATTAAATGAACTAACATGAATATTGCTAATTATATCAAGGTATTTTCTATTAAATGAACTAACATGAATATTGCTAATTATATCAAAGGTATTTTCTATTAAATGAACTAACATGAATATTGCTAATTATATCAAAGGTATCTACTATTAAATGACCTAACATGAGTATTGCTAATTATATCAAAGGTATTTTCTATTAAATAAACTAATGCTTGATGATATTTTGAGGACTTTGTTGCCATTTCATAGGATTTAATGACTGGTGATAAAATGTTAGCAGTTTGCTTATAAAAACTGTCTAGATGGAAAAAAAAACAAGTCTGATCAAGTGTCACCTTTGTATGAAAGGGATTTTCAGCAGAAGCAAAAATGTACTTTTAATTGTAATTGTTAATTGGTGTACATTTAGTAAAGGAGAATATAACTGGCATGAATAAACATGTTTATTTTATTGTTTAATTTATACAATTCCTTCTCAGCAATAGTTTCCTTTCTTGTGTGTAGGAACATAATACCTATATCCCGCTAACATGTATTAAAATGAAGTGTTATGACACTATGGTCATAAACTAAGTAACAGAAAGAAACAAAACCAATATGTTTTGTAAAAAGTTACTTTAATTATCAAAGTTATAAAATGAAAATTAAAGAGGAACTTACAAAGTTGAATCCAAAATAGTTCCAAACAAGTGCTGTTAAGTTCAAAAGAATCAAATGGTCCATATAAATCCTCAATATGCTGGTTTGCCAACAGTCCTGACATATCAAAATGGTATTGTCCAGAACTCTTTTGAATTATTCACAATAGTTTTAGAATAATATTGTAGTCCAATGAGCATTTCCTATTTCCATTGAATCCAAACAGTTGTTTCCTCTCACGTAATATCTACATACAATATTAAAGACTGACATTTAGGTCTGCAGACTTGATGTTACAAAAAGAACATGAGAAATAATAAAAAAATTGTCCAGCCCTAGATAATTATATACAAGAGTCAGATGGTAATACTTTTACTACTACTCATATGTGACAATTTGCAAATAGACTGCATGGTAACAGAACCCACCCAAACCAACCCATCCAATGGGAAATAAACTTAATTCTTCTAAAGAACCCACCTGACTAACATGTCAAATGGGAAACAACGCCAAACTTGTCAAACTTGTTTACTACTAATATTATCAGTAACTTGACCATTGCCATTTATAGATCCTAAGCAATCCACATTCTTAATGCCTTCAAACAGAACCTATACCCATATAAAAAATTCAAATATAAATAACTACAATTTACAGTCATGAACAAAAATTACAAAAATTATAAATATACATAACAAAAGCTATCCTATATAAAAATTTAACAGTGGGAATGTGGACATGAGAGTGACGAAGTTGTTAAGAATTTATAAATGCTCATGACACAATGTTGAAAAGGATTGCAAATAATTCCAGTTGTGTCTGGATTGACTCAATATTCCAATTTGGCAAACTGTGTTCCCAATCAGTGCTAGGCTGATCCCAGCATTACAGTGCATTCTGGGCTGATCCCAGCTCAAGTAGAATTGGTGCTAGGCTGATCCCAGCTCAATGTAAAAGACTGATTCCCAATAGGTGCTAGGATGATCTCAGCATTACAGTGTATTTTGGGCTGATCCAAGCTCAAGTTGAATTGTGCCAGGCTGATCCCAGCTCAAGGAAAATCTGTGCTAGGTTGATCCCAGCATTCAAGTATATTTTGGGCTGATCCCATCTTCAAGTAAATCTATGCTAGGCTGATCCCAGCATTATTGTGTAATCTGGGCTGATCCCAGCTCAAGTATAACTGGTGCTAGACTGTTCCCAGCATTAAAGTGTAATCTGGGCTGATCCCAGCCTCCATGAACTGTGTTAGGCTGATCCCAGCTCAAGTAAAATCTGTGTTAGGCTGATCCCAGCATTCAAGTGTATTCTGGGCTGATCCCAGCTTAAGTAGACTATGTGCTAGGCTGATCCCAGCATGCTAATGTATTCTGGGCTGATCCCATCTTAACTAAATCTATGCTAGGCTGATCCCCGCATATGAGTATTCTGGGTTGATTGCAGATTTATGGAACAGAGCTAGGCTGATCCCAGCATGAAGAAAATATTCTTGTATTTTTCCTGTTTAAAACTGTGTGTGTGTGATTTAGATTTTTAACATAGCTTTAACAATTTTTCAGTCATATCGCTACGATGTCTGCAGTGTGACAGTTTATAGTGATGTCTAGCACTGGGGCATCATGCTGCAGACATGTAACATGATGTCCCACCCAGTCACATTATCCTGACACCAGGCCGACCAGTCCTAACATTAACCTCTTAATGCTGAGCGCCAAGCGAGGCAGCTGTTAGTACCATTTTTTAAAGTCTTTGGTATGACTCAGCCGGGGTTCGAACCCATGACCTCCCGCATCCGAGGCAGATGCTCTAACCACTAGGCCACCGGAGCGGTGCAAATGTAATGCTCTTTCTGATTTGATGTATTTAATGGGTATGACCTTTATGTTATTAGTATAGCTTATGGGAAAACAATGCAATATTCTTACATTTAACCTAAAACTGTAAAACAAACATATTTAATGGGAATGACCTTTACGTTATTAGTATAGCTAATAAGTATCCGATTGGGAATAAATCCAATATTCTTATATTTTTCCTATTTAAAACTGTAAAAGAAATGTATTTAATGGGCATGACCTTTACATTATTAGTATAGCTTATGAGTATCAGATTTGGAAAAATATCCTGTCCCATGATAGCCCCATGCACATGAATGACATAAGGGCACAACCCACAATGTATTCATTAATGGATGGTGACTGGGGTGGTGGTGGACCAGCACAAATCCATAAGAAAAGTTTGATGCGGAGACTCAAAATCCATTGTCTGTACCTTTGAAAAGCCAGAGAAGTGAAACTCTACATTCATTGTCTGTACATTTGAAAAACCAGAGAAGCAACTGATCACATGGTACTCTATATGATCATGAAATGTTACATAAGATTTATCTAATTTGGTTGGCTCCTTGAATTCTGCTGCCAATGGCAACCACTAGGGTTTATGACACCTCCATGATCCTCCAACAAGTCCCATGAAGACAGCAAGTAAAAGGCTAATAACAGTCTCTTGCATAATTCCCTGTCTGCCTCTCAGTTTCAAGGTACATGTACAACGCCCCTATCAAAGTGTTAGCTACTGACTAAGTCTTATAATTTGATATTACATCATCTTACCACACCACCAGTTCCTCCCTCAATGGTCATTATCAGACATCAAGTTGTGCATAACTAAAATTTAATAAATTATTATTTTATGCACAACAAAACAATACTGAATTGTATGAGAAATTTTATGCACAACAAAACAATAATAAATTGTACAAGAAATTGTACAGGAAATGTGTACCTACAATAACTCCAGATCATCAAGTTGTGCATAAACAAAACATTAATAAATTATCATTTTATGCACAACAAAACAATACTGAATTTTACAAGAAATGATTTAACATGTGCATTGTAAGAAATATCTGGGCTGATCCCAGCTTAAATAGACGATGTGCTAGGCTGATCCCAGCATGTTAATTAATGTATTCTGGGCTGATCCCATCTTAACTAAATCTATGCGAGGCTGATCCCCACATATGAGTATTTATCTGGGTTGATCCCAGATTCATGGAATTATTATTAGAGCTAGGCTGATCCCAGCATGAAGAAAATATTCTTATATTTTTCCTATTTAAGACTGTAAATGAAATGTATTTAATGGGTATGTTATTAGTATAACATATGAGTATCCTCCAATTGGGGAAAAAATACCAAAATGAATTTGATATTAAAAAACATCAAATGAGAGCCCCCAAGAGTATGTATGTATGGCACATCTGTAGAATCATGCCCACTATATAGAATCAAGTTAATTTGGTAGCAATAATGGTTCAGCTATAACTTCCTAATAAGTACATATTGAAACTTCCACATGAAAAGGAAGACATGTAATCCTATCAGCTAAAGGTGAAAAATAAATAACATAATTACCTAATGATTCAATGAGTCATATATTATTTTAAAAAATGCTTACTAAATAGCAAAATAACTTAGCTCGTCCAAGCTAAAATAATATTGAACATACTCTAAATTATGAAATACAATTTTTCTAATGTCTTTCAAAACATATTACACAAACAGAAAGAAAATTCTTTCATCCTCTACTTTGTTAACAAAAAAATCATCCCTTGGGATAATAGGTGTTTGATAACTCAATTTGAATTTTACCATAGGTGTAAATCTCTGGAACAACAGTTGTGAAATTAGAAATTTTATAGTTCAGTTGCTTTTTCATTTAAAAACAGTGCATTGTGCCTGGAATATTTAGGCCCTGATACTCATTATTTAAGTAGCAGAAAGAATGGCCAAAATTATTGTTGGAGTTAGTGAACAGTTGGAATTGGAATACATAAACAACAAACATTGTTATGTATATTTAATTTGCATTGTTGTTTTGCTTTTCTCCACAATTATATGTTATGTATATCGATATTATGTGATTGACCTTGGCCAGTAGATGAGTTAAGGGTCTACCTGACAAGTGACATTTATTTTGTAAACAACATGATACATATCTATTTCTCTCTGATTATAAATTATAGTTTAAATATTCAGATAATTATTAAGGGAGGTAAGCATGTTTACTTGTATCCAAGTATTGGGAAATTAGTTTTTTGTTGGAAATTCATGATCTTGTTGACAACTTTAAATGTTATAGAAAGGAAGTTTATCTTCATCCTGGTTCTGTTTTTGTGTCATAACTTTTCATATTAATACTGTTTACCTCAAAATGTCAGTCTTATTGTTGTACTCAGTTTTTAACTTGAGAGGATTTATTTCTTTAAATTATTCGCTGGAATTATGATGTGCTCAGTGTTTCCAGACTAAATATTTTGAGATTATTGTGAATTCATTCAAGGACATTTTGATTATCATTTTTGATACATCACAATTTTTGACACATTAGCACATTCAAGGCTTTTAGAACATCAGCACATTTGGTATTTGAATATATTCAGAACGCCACTGGAATTCATTTGGAACTCCATACTTTTGAACATGTGTTAGAAATTTTAGGATTATTTGGGATTTAATTCA
>JAECUM010027835.1:0-40423 GCA_016617855.1 Megalonaias nervosa | reverse complement strand
CTTATATGCTGGAAATGCATTAGGTTCGGTTATTAACATAAAATCTAAAGAATCTATTGGCAGACCAACACCAGCTGGAATGATAATTTCAGTAAAAGAAGATGATACAGATAGAATTGAAATGTTTAGAAAAGATTTTATTTATACTTTATTCTGCGATGGTATTCCAGAAGGACAACGAGTATATAGAGTAAAAGCCTCGATTACTGATGACAATATTGAGAATTTAGCTTTACAAAATGAGTATCAACCTCATCCAGTATTTAATCTATACGAAGCTAATGATCACGGTATTATTAGAAATAGAAAAAAAAAATATTAGGAAAATTAGATAAACATGGGTATCTTATAATTAAGGTATGCGGAACAAAAACAGATTTTGTTAATTATAAATCACTCAGATTTGTTTACGAAATATTTAACAGTATTATTTCAAATAATTTAGTTATTGATCATCTTAACAAAATTAAAACAGACAATCGCATTGAAAATTTAGATTTGGTAACACAAAAAGAAAACACTAGAAGAGGAGCCGGTTATGATGGTTCCAATTTAAAAAATCCTAAAAGATCAATTATATCAGTAAATCTGGAGACTGAAGAAGAAATTTAAATCAATTTATTCTGCTGGTAAATATCATAAAATTCATCCACAGCGAGTAAAAGATGTAGCTGATGGTAAAACTAAATCAGCAGCATCAAAGTCAACATTTGATAGATTTAGTTTTAAATATGATGATTAATTATATTTCGTAATTCTGTCTTAGTAAGACAGCTATGAGCAAACATCAAAACATCATCTCGATCAAATTTTAATGTTATAAAAGCATTATCATTAAGTTTATTTTTTTCTACTGCTGTTAGTAATATTCTATCATTTTCGCCAGGCATTACAATAACGTCAACAGAATATGCACTATAACCCGACAGACATTTTCGAACTGCTTCGGCTAGTTCCTTGTAATTTAATATATTAACTTTTTGATGATATTTTACATCAGGAGATTTCGTTTCGCTGGACATTATTATTATAAATTAGATAAAAGTATATTATAATATGAACTTGATGAAAAGACTTGCTGAAATATATTCGGAGGATACAATCGCAAGTGATACAATCACTAGCGACAAAGTCGCCAACAAACACAATCACTAACGATAATTTAATCTCTGCCGATATAGATAAATTTTCTAGCTATGGCGAAGATGATATTTTGTACAACAACGAATCCGACGATGATGAAGTAGTTACTGTCGCTGACAGAAAACATTACAGCAGACCAACAACTGGACGATACAATGTTAAGTATCACATTGCTAAAAAAATAATAAAATTTAATTTTACTGTTGCCGAACAACAAATATTTTGGCAGCTTATCAAACCGTTTTTAAATCTAAAAATAACTGGCCGCAAAGGAGCATAAAATACGATTTTAATTTTTCCTAAAATATTTAATTTACTGCCAGTTGATAATGAAAGACAATTACATTTAATTTCGTTATGTAAAACTATCAAATGTAAATCTGTACTTGGTAAATACGAACAAATTTATAATAACATTATTGGATCGACTTAGTTGGTATCCAGCTATTAAATTTATCACTATATCCTCTCCATTTAACTAAACTTTTGTCGGATAACTTTTTCAATAACAAATACGTCTTGAGAAGTTTTCTGAAGTTCCTGCTCGTAAAAACTGCCAGTTATAGGTTCACCTAAAAAATCTTTTAACGCGTATGTTACGGGTATTGTTAAAAGTACTTTATCAACAACAAATACTTCTTCGCTCCAGTTTGGAGTAAATCCTTTTTCAAATGGTTTTTTTCGTTAAAGAAATTCTAACTTTATCACCAACTTTAAATTTATGTCTGCGGTACATGTTTTCATTTGCTAATATTAGATTTTTGATTGCGTCGTTTGGCGACAGTTTAGTGGTTCGGTGTTTCGTCTTATTATATTCGTCAACAATGTTTTGTAAGATGTCAATATATCTGTTTGTGTTTTTAGCTGTCAAATATTCGTGTATTTTTTCGTTTAGCGTGCGATTAAATCGCTCGACGACAACACTTTACCTTCGTTTCCTGTAACATATTTTTTGATATTATTTTGGAGCAAAAACTGCTCGAACTTTTTATTGAAAAATTCTGCTCCGTGATCGGTCCAGATTCTATTTGGTTTTCTTTCTGTAGTTGTTATTATTTGTTCTAGCGCATCTGTTATCGACGTTCCTGTCTTTTCTGAAACTGGAACACTAAAAGCATATTTGCTAAAAACATCTACAACCTTAAACAAGTATTTCTTATTATCGTTAAATTCAGCAAGATTTGACACATCAACTAAATCTATTGCCCAGATGTCATGAACGGCATTTGCGACAACTTTACGTCGCATACACATTTTTTTTTTAGGTTTATGTAATTCAGTTGCAAGATCATCATACAATTCCTTTCCGAGTCCCAATTTATATTTTGCTCCAATAAACCCCTGCACCAACTTCCTATCAAATCGTTCTCGCATATTTGTCGGTTTCATATCACGAAGTTCGTCTAGCATTACTTTATCACAACCAGCCTTATCCTGCTCGTTGTCCCGGTAGCAGATATCATGGCGCATTGCTACTGTATCAACTTGATTGTAAGGCTCTTGTCCTGGCAGCGGATTATCGTTTTCGTCAAGTTGTTTATCAAGAGGATTATAAGGTCCAGTATATTTATAGCCTGGCAATGTCCAGCCTCCTTTTGGTTTCGGTAATTTGCCAATTACTTTATGTATGTCTATACCTGTTCCTATTATTTCTCTGTTGTTGCATTGTTGACAGTATGTGACAATTTTATTTTGCTCGAGACATAAATCTCTATCACAATCACACTTACATATCATTCTATTAATTAGTCGTCTACTAAAATAACGTCAGGGCAACCAGCTCCCAACGACTTTATCACTGGGGATAATTTCTTTAAAAACATACTTTTTCTTTTCCGCAGATTGCGCAAATACTTTTCAGCATCGTCCTGTTGTTCTTTGTTTTTTCTGTTGTTTCATTGATATTTTCTGTTTTAGTTTTACATTTGAGACAATATGTTGACATTATTATATACACAAGTCCATATAAAATTTAAACTCTGAGCTTTAGATAGCTTTACAAAAATTAATTGCAATCTCATCATTGGCGTGAGAAGGTTGCTTGTCAAATTGTAAAATAAATTTTAAAAAATTAAATTCCCTGACGTTGTCGGGTGATTGGGACATTTGTTTGATGAACATTATACAATAATATCCACAAGCAGAAGTTCCAACAGGTTGAAGTTGATTGGACGAATAATATATTATTTTATATTTTTTGTTTATATATTTTTTTATTGCGTCGCTCGGAGGAAGTCCAAACGAGTCAAAATAATTGTTATTATAAACTGCTACCCAATGTGTACCAGATCCGTCGTTGAAATCTTGTATATTTATCACACAGGAATCGCCTGTGATTTTCCCCGCAAGTTCATCTTTAGAATAAACCCCGTGGAATCCGGGAACCGATCCTAACTTATCAAGTATATCAAAGTTACTTAGCGGGGAGGCCGTGTTCCCGGCAATGTTAGTCCTTGTCCTATCCCCAGAAGATTTGGCAGTAGACTTCCCGCTAGTCCCGCTAAAAGTGGAGCTACTGGAATAAATCCTCCTTTGGTTGTTCTTCGACGTCGCGGTGTCTCTTTTTCGTTGTTGTTTTTCTTCGTTGTGGCATTATATTTATCAGTCACATAAAATTAAACTTGCAAAATTGGCAATTTTGTTACCATCGACATTTATACTTGCAAAATTACTAGTAATTTTTAACTGAAATTTTCTTTATACCACTGCCAACAATTCCACGACCTTCAACTGCTTTTTTCGTTGCGCCAGATACTGCTCCAGACGCTGCTGCTAGCCCTAATGTACCTAACACCGGCAAAATTTTAGGTATTATTGAGCTAGCTAATACTGATAGTGCCGGACCAAAGAAACCACCTTTGTTTTGACATCGTTGTTATTTGTGCGGCACTTAAATTTAAAACAAAAGGTTTTTTACGATTGTACCTGTTCACCTGTTTTTTGGTCAACATTAATTTTGCTAAAATACCCTTGGAAATGTCAGGGTTGATTTTTAATGATACCTGTCTCTGCTTTGCAACAGCAGCTGCTAATTTTTTAACTTGACCATCAGTCAAATATATTTCATTTACAATATATTTTGTCATCTTATATTAAAGTTACAGATTAAGCTTGCAAAATTACTAATAATTTTTAAACTTGGACTGTCATTTTACCTCCAACGGAATCAATCGTAATGAATCTGTCGCTGATCACTAACGCGTACACGTACAACTGCGCTGCTGGATCTGGAACTGCTCCAAGTGTCCAGGTAATTTCAATATCAGCTGTCGAGTCGACAGCTCGTTCGCTATGTGTACTAACATCAAAATAAAATATTGGATAAAGTGTACGAAACTCCTCTACTGATATCTGAGATCCATCTTCAACATCCTGATATTTTTGCACTGAGTCGAGCAGATACATGTAAGGTCGAGTAATATTTTTATTAGCGTTATCTGCAAAATTACATTCTATCGCTTGTTCCGGATATTGCTTCGAATTTAGTCTAGCATATATTCGTCTAACATCAGCGTTATCAAATATTGCATTATTTTGTTGTTGGTTACCACGTCGCGCTTGCTGTTGAAATACAACAAATAATTGCTTCGGCAGTTGTTCACTTGATGTCGTTGTAACTCGCCATGTGTAGTCAGTAGTATTTGGAACTGCTGTTTGACATATTTTATGTTGCTGAAAGTAAAGTCTGTTTGTATGTTTTTGCAGCATAGCATTTAATTCTGACATTTTAGTGATTGATGGTGTTATTCGTGGCATCCACAGCGCAAGTTTGTTTATGAAAAATTGTGCATCAGCTCCGCCTGACCTAAGCAGGCAGTCGTTTTGTTCTGCTCGATCTAAAATTAGTGTATGTTTAACTCCACGAAATACTTTATTGTAATCGCGACAAAATCCAAATATTGTACTTAATGGCAGCATCATTGTAATTTGACGTGATACTGCTGCAAGTGCCTTTCTTCTAGCAAAACCTTCATTGTAACGTATATTTCTTACGTTAATTGCCCCGTTAATTAAATCTAACATTGCAACGCCGTCCGCACCTGCAGCTGGTGGTGCTATACCAAGATTATTACAAGCTGCAGTAAGTGAGACTCTTGTAGCGTCTGCATTAGCGGCTACAGCTGGTGTGTCTGTAGCAAAATTGTCAGCATTAGCGATGAGAAAATTTTTTACAATTACGAGATCTGCAGCGGCATCAGCTCCGTGTAATAAAACACCTTTCGAGAAAAGTTCGGTCGATCCAGCTAAACCACGTCCAGTATCTTTAAACCACATCATATTAGTTGCAGTCGATCTGGAGTAATTATCAGAAAACGAAATAATATTTAAGATTGTACTTGCAACTTGTAAGTGACTTGAAATATCCTCAACAGTTTGATTAGCTAGTTGATATCGAGCACTTTTGAATAATCACCAGCCATTATTTACAAGAGCTACTTCTATTCCATCTGCAATTGCAACAGGCGGATTGTCCACTGTCATAATCTGACCGCGAACTTCTAACATTGCCTTATGTGGCAGTAGAAATACATCTTCGTCTCGAGTATTAAATGTTCTAACACCAGCTTTATTTGGCTAAATAGAAGTTTCGTCGAGATACTCAACATACTCAAATTCTGTTACAGTATCATCGACATTGTAAGTTTCTGCTAAATCGAGATAATTTTTAACAGACATTTTTTATTTATTAGATTATATAAAATTTTGTCACTGCGGCGCTGTTACTTTAGATATTAATTTTTGTATTATCTGCTCGCCCTTTGGTGATAAAATTTTTTTTGTTGTTGTTATCGAAGCACGTTGAGTTTCTTTTGTTGGAGCGATTTCTGATATAACTTGTTTTATCTCAGATGAAGACGGTGTGCCTTTTATTTTATCAGCTATTTTTGTCCCACCGCAGTTCCAGCGGCAGATGCAGCTCCAGTTGCAAAAGCTTTACCTGCGTCAAGTGCAATTGGTGCAACTTTACGCGCGATTCCCGGAACATTTTCAATAACTTTAGTGAATATATTTCAAAAAAATCCTCCAACTATTTTTCTTCTATAATTTTTTTTTCTCTGTTTCATTATATCTGAGGTTGTATAATTTTTATCGTCAATCACGAAGTGATTGTGCGTAAGTGTAAATAGTAAGTAACAACCTCGTTATTCAGATCCAGCTGTCGCCCAGACTGATCTGTCAACTGCATATTTATTGTTGTTATTTGATTTTCAACATTTAGCGGATAATAAATAACTTGCAGTGGACTAATTTGCATGAGAGAACCTGGTGGAACATCTGGCGAGAAACTATATATTGTTTGACCTTTACTGCCCTGGGCTGAGTAAGATCCAGAAGCAATAGAGCAATTTATTAATATTGTGTTTACCTCAGTTATATTTACCGGCAGTTCACCGTCATATGTGGTTACCGGATTTTTGTAATCAATACCTTCAGCAGTACCATAATAAGTATTTAGACGTTTAAATCCGATTAACGACGCGATACTTCTTGGTGATGTAAAATCAACTACTATAGTATCTTTTAATGTCATTCTAGCGCGTAACGTGTTATAATTTGGTGTTAACTCGAAATTATCAGGGTTTATCTTCTCATTTTGCATAAGCTCCTTTATTGTTTAATTTAGATCAGCGATATTATAAGCTCCTTGTGGAATTTTGATTTTTTTTAACTTACCCCCTATAATATCTGGAACTGACAAAGCAAATGAAATTTCATCATTGACACCAGTTTTCACGTTTGCCATGGAATTCCAACACGTACATGAAATTAGTCCAATTTCATACCGTTTTTCGCGATTTAATTCTATTGGCGGAATATAATTTACTGAAAAATTTGCGCTATCTTTGGCGGCTGTACTAGAGTCTAGTAATAATGTTGTTGACATTGTTATTTATTATATTTTTACAAAATTAAGTCGTTGCGATTTATATTAAATCGCTATGTAAAGTTTCGTACTCGTCAGATGTTAATAAATTTTCTGTTAGTGATCAAGAATGTCAATAATTTCATTATCAATTTCAATACTAATATTACCAGCTTCCATTGATGATATCAACAGCATTAATCTGCCTATCATTTCAGCAGTTGATGTAAATATTTTTACACCGGTTCCAGTTTTTTTACTCATTTCTCTCATTAATGCGAAGATTCTCATTATATTCAAACTCGTCGTAAAATTTTACATATCTAGATTCTCCAGATCTAAATTTCTTCGCTATATGTATTGAATTATAAGCAATAATACCATCTCTAACACGTTTAAAAAGTTCTTCAAGATCTTCTATTTTAGCTTTACTAATTCTACCATCAGCTTCTATTCAGCTCCATAAATATCATTTAATTTTTCAATAAAATCATCATATTTATCTTGTGGCCATTTAGCAATATTATTAATATCTTCAATATCATATTTTTTCATAAAAGTTTTGTATTCGGATTTTGTTATTGTACCTTCTATCATTTTTCTATTTTTTTCAAGTAGCTTCCTTTTTTCAGTTTCCTCTATAGATATAACTATTGGTTCTTCAATTTTCTCTGGCAATATAACTAGTGGTTTTTAAGTTTCCACCAGACTCACAGCTGGTACTCTTTTTAAATCTATTTCTTTTGCTACGGTACTCAAAACATTAGCGTGATGATTGAACTTTTTTTCATTAATTATTTAATTAATAGCTTTGATGTAAAGATCGGCGATAATACCTTGTCGGTATTTTTCAATAACTTTGTAATATTATCTATTTCCCGGTACTACTAAATCGATCTGTTTCTTCTTATCCTCTGATATTTGCGTTAACTGTGCAATTTTTTCGTTAGCATTATATTCTTTTTTTAAAATATCGTGTATTCTCGAATCTCCAAAACGATATGTTAAGTTAAACATTTTATACTCAACATCTCTTATTTTGTTATTTATATTTTTTTAAGTCCATTTCAAATTGTGACAATGATCTTGGATAAGATTCTTTTCTCAAAATCTCCTGAAATACATCTGATTCTTCAATTTTTTTTCGTTATATCTTCTAACTTACTTCTAATCGGCCCAACCGTTAAATTTGCTAATCGTCGTTCAAATTCGAGCGGATTATTGATCAGACGATTTATTTCAGCTTGTCTAGCAACAGGATTAAGAATATACGCTGTAAGTTCTTCAGCTAATCTTCTTCTTTCCTCATCAGATCTAGCAACAATTTTTGCAGCAGCTGCTTCTTGTTGTTCCTTAACTAATCCAACCAAACCTTTTTCCTGCAGTTGCTTAAGTTCTTCTGATAGTGGTTTAGTTTCAGGTTGGTTTCCAAGTAGTGCTTCAGTAACTGGTTTGACAATCGTAGCTGTTGTTTCTGCAGCAGTTATTTGTCCACGTCGTGCTTGCTGTACTTTTTGCTTAAATGCTGCTTGAGATTGAGCAAGTTTGTTTTAGGTCTTCTATATGTTTTCTGTATTTTGCTCGTTTATCCATAATTATTATATATAAATTTTATAAAATTGGAAAAATTATAAATAATTTTCTATCGAAAACAAAAACTTACTGCAAGTAAATGTTAATACAACAGCGAAACATTTTAGTTGGATCATGTGTAAGTTTATCAAATAAGAAAAAGTTATATTTATCTTTTGTAGCTTTATGGTAAAGTTCGATAAATTTATCTCTTGTTACATCGCCGCATTGCTCGTTCGCGATATTTCTAACGCCAACATTGTCCAGTCCCGGAAATAATATAAAACAATCAGTATTTCGCCGAATAAATCTGTCAACATTATAAAAATCTTGAGCTAAATAAACAGAATTACATTTCTTATTTCGCGACAGTGAAAAATACGATTTTATTTTGTTTATTTCTACATTGTTTAGCGGAATATCATCAAAAACTACTATCTTATGTTCATCTGCATCAAGTTGATTAACTGGAACAAGATCTTCTGGTTGTCTGATTATAAAAAAAATCTTCACCAGCATCAAGATCATCACGAAGTTTATCATTATATTCGCTTAGTAGCTCGTACTTCTCTTGTTGCGGATTAATTGTATAAATATAAACTCGATCGTAGTTAAAATTATCACCAAGAAGTAAATTCATAAGCAAATTTGTTTTTCCCGATCCAGTTCGCCCAACAATAAGATAATGACAATCTGGAAGTTCGTTGTTATGTTTATGTTTCACCAACCGCTCTGTATCAAAGTTTAATATCGACGATTTGCCATTGTTTGTTATACAATTTTTGTTATATTAAACTGACTAATGTTGACAATTTTATGTAGGACAATAAATAATGAGCAACTATACAAAATTTGGAACATTAACAGGAAATTCATCAGCTGAAAGTACAATAACAATAACAAACGGCGAGATTGATTTATCAGGTTACCTGAAAAAAAATTGGTGACACAATGACAGGAAACCTGTTTATGTCAAATCAAAGAGTACTAGGTTTAGAAACAGCGTATACACCAGTAAGAGTAGACCTTACACAAGCTGTTAGTTATGCACAACTAAATCTGTTGATGACAACAGGTTGTCGTTGACAGGAGGAACTTTAAGCGGCAACTTAGATATGTCAGGAAAAAAAAATAATAAATTTGGAGACCAGGTATCCACCAGCAAACTTAAATTATACACAAGCGGTAAGTTATGCACAGTTGAGGTATGTGGATGATAACAAACTTGATAAAATCGTTGGAACGGTTATAGGTAATATCAACATGTCAGGGAAAAAAATTATAAATTTAGAGACTGCATATCCACCAGAAAACTAAAATCAAACACAAGCGGTAAGTTATGCACAACTAAAATCTGTGGACGATAATAAACTTAACAAAGCCGGCGATACAATGACAGGTAACCTGTTTATGTTAAATTAAAAAATAACTGGATTACCGACAACCTCACCACCAGCTAATGATGCTGATGCTGTTAGTTATGGTCAGTTGAAAGAAGAACTTGCCCCATACTTTAAAAAATCTGGTGGACCAATGTCAGGTAATATAAACATGAGAGACAAAAAAAATAACTACGACGTATGTTCCTAATGATCTGACAAATAAAGCATATGTTGATAGTCTGTCTAGTGGTATAAAACGAACTAAAAACAATGTTGGATATATTCCAGTACTTTACAAAGCAACTGGCAATCGAGTTGGGTTTGAGGTAAGCGCATCAGCATATTATCCCGAAAATTATCCTTATTACGCTTTCTCTGATAGACATGAGTGGACGACCAACTGAGAAGCTGAAAATTTTTGGATCAAAATTAAATGCCCCAATGCAGTTGCTAATTGGCAATTTCATTTGCGAGGCCAATTAAACCCCAGTGTTGGTCGAATTTATAATTGGTGATTGGAAGGATCAAATGACGATATTAATTGGGCAACATTGTATAGCACAACAGACACTTACATTTCAACAACACAATATTTTACAATCCCGACAGAAAACACCGTTAACAAGTACTTACATTTTCGAGTTAATGTTTTTGCTGCTGAGCATCCGTTTCCAGGACTGACAGCATTTCAAATATATACACTCGACGAACAAATTTAATCTAATGCTATAAAATAATGTCAGAACCACCAATTATAACCATTGCAAGAGAATTTTATGATAATATTTTAAACCCTAAAATAGATGTTGGAGCTGTTAATGAAGCAGCAAAAACAATCCAAAATATGAAATATACTGGCATCAGTTTATTAAACAGACTAACATCGCCAGATCATGTTACTAATTTTATTCGCGTTATGCATATGCGAGGACCACAACTGAAAAAAGCAATAGAAAACTTTGATATTATAAGCAGATACTGTCATAATGAGGATTGTCTAGAAGAACAAAAACAAGTTGAAATTATACTTAAAAAGATATTACTCGAGCTTGATTTGTCTAATATAGATTTGATAATAAAATCAGACTTAATAAAGGCACGAGTTTATAGTGGAAGAATACTGGAAGAAAGACGAATAAACGAAAATCATATTCGTCTTGACAAACTAGCGGAAACTAAAAAGATTAAAATGAAAAGAGGCAGAAATTTATATGATAGTTTTTCAAAACGAGGTATATTTAAACGTCTTGGTATGTACTACCATGACAAAGAAACCTTGGTTAAAATTGTTACTATGACGTCAGACGCAGAGTTAATTATTAAAGTGTACGCAAACGCAATTTTGCCAATGATACGTAAAAAAGACCCAGAATTTGATCCAATTATTGTTAACAAGTCTCTAAAGATAATCAAAAGTTTAGACGATGAAATTAGTAATTTTAGTGACGATGAGCGAGAAAAGTTTTTTGAAGATGTCAATCAAACAAAGTTGGAAGTAAAGTCTGATTCTTATTATGATATAGGTGAAGAAGATGATATTCCATTCCCATCATTCCAATACTCTAGACAATTGTCATTACGGAATTATTACAACAAAGTTAAAACAATACTCACAAAACCGTATGAGAAGGTGATGTTAAAAGTAGCTTCTGCCGTTGGTCTTCTTACAATTGAGCTAGATCAGCTTAAGAAATTAATGTTAGTAAATTTCGTAGTCGCATATGCAATTATCAGAAAACATCTTGTTCTCAAAAATTACACGTTAGATCAGTTGAGTTTAGTTTTAGGGTATATTGATGAAACAGAAATCGATTACAGTAATTTTGTAAATAAAACAGATTTGTATGAGAGTGAAGTAGTAAATAGTTTTGATTAATACGCTTGGTTAAAGAAACAGTATGTACTAACAGATAAACGATATGATGATACTTCGTCAGATGTTTATGACAAATACAGAGAATTTATAGCTGATCCTAAAAATAATAAATTCCGCGAGTTTCTCGATTCAATTGCTGGCGCTAGAACTTTTGTCTTTGTATAAAATATTGTATAATGAAAAAATATATCATCGATTTCAATCACATTTGAGAAGAAATTCCAAAACAAGATGTTGACGCACTAGTAAAATATTACAAATTCTATCATAAAAACCTCTGGTGTGTAAAAGAATGTTATAAATACTATAGCAAAATACTTCGGATAATATCATATTTACCACTGCTAATGACTAGCTCTGGTATAATTTCAAGTGGAGCATCATTAAATCCGTTTTTGTTGATAATATCAGGCGTTGGTGTTTCTCTTGCAACAGCGTGTAAAAAAGGTGAACCTAGACTTGTGACTAAAAAAAATGCCTGCAAAACAGCTAGTATAACTTACAAAAAAAATACTTGATCAGATACGATCTTACTTACGAGGTGTAAAATATGATATGGACGATTTAATACGCGAGTTTCGTATTATTGACAGTATGTTAACGGATATCCTACCAATGAGAGTCAGCAGGTATGAAAAAGATTATCACAAAATATGGTTACAACAGCAGTAAATGTTTAGTAATATCTTTCTCCGACAAAATTGAAAAGGGTGGGTGTCTCTGGTCTAGAATCCGCACTTAGTTGAGGATTCCCCCGCCTCTTAGTTTACTGAAAAAATTATGTGACATAAAATATTTTTAGTCTTATTTTGAGCTGAAAATTACTCCTTAAAAAGATTATAAAATAGAAAGTTTTATAGGAGAATTCTCGGTTTGGTTTAGGATCCGCCTTATTTCGAGTTGAATATGACTCCTTAATAAAATTACAAAATAGAAAGTTTTATAGGGGAATTCTCGGTTTTGTTTAGGATCTGCCTTTTAATCTACTACTACCGACAAGAGGTAATTCAAACATTTAAATGTAGTTACAGTTCATATAAGTCATTATAATGATTCAATTAATATTGCTACCAACCATACAATTGTTTCTATCCTTCGTTAATAACTTTCCCCTGTCCGTTGTTACTTGTGACTACATATTTTTATCATTCATAGGTCCTGAGACATCGTCGCATGACACATGCAAAACTCCGCCACACTCGTTTCTTAATGAATTTTCTCTGATATCTTTCTACGAAGGTCCACGGAGAGGGAGAGAGAGAGAGAGAGAGAGAGAGAGAGAGAGAGAGAGAGAGAGAGAGAGAGAGAGAGAGAGTTAGGGAGGAGTTAGGGAGAGGAATTGAATCCCTATAGATGAAGGTTTAGGGAGGGACGGTAGAGCGACCTTCGGACATTTTAATATTAAATAATATGTTTTTGAACCATATTAATATATTTTATAAAACATGAAGAAAGAAAGAAAAACAAACAAAGCTTTAAATAAATTACAGAATGTGTACTCATCCTTACAAATAAATATACTGCACAAATCTTGACATGCTATTAAAACTTTGTGTCATTAGCATTGTGAACACTGTACTCAAGACTCATAGAACACGTACGCAGGTTTTTGTTGGTTACTTGGTGCAAGTTCAGTTTTCTGTTGTTTTTTTTTTTTTGTTGTTTTTTTCTCTCACTCGGCATACTTCCCATTATTCTATTCCTTATGCGAGAGAGAGAGAGAGAGAGAGAGAGAGAGAGAGAGAGAGAGAGAGAGAGAGAGAGAGAGAGAGAGAGAGAGAGAGAGAGGGGGGGGGAGGGGATTTTCATGAAATTCTGCAACCATGTTTAATTCATTAAGAAGACGGGGATTATTCATTATTTTTCGTTATCTTATTACAACCCAATTCATCAAAGATCTAGAGAATACAGGGGCGATAATCTGTCGTTGAAATATAACCTAATGTTGAAACTCTATTTATCTATCTATCTGTGTGTGTGTGTGTGTGTGTGTGTGTGTGTGTGTGTGTGTGTGTGTGTGTGTGTGTGTGAGTGTGTGTGTGTCTGAGAGAGAGAGAGAGAGAGAGAGAGAGAGAGAGAGAGAGAAAAGAAAGAATATATACTATATTCTTGGTTCTGGCGTGCATTACGCATCATCAGTTTTCTTGACCATTCATATTTGACATGTTGAAAACTGCAATGCCAGCTTTTGATCAGATTTTATTAAAATATTTGTCAAGCCATTTTCCGTCAATATTTTATTTTTAGTGTCTTCCCTAGCAACCAGGTGGAAAGATTCTAAGCCATCTTTAATCGAACTTTATAAGCATTATTTAGGACATGTTATATTAAAAAGTCATATTTTGGGTGACTTTTCTGCAAATATTTCGACTCCAAAGCAACCAGGTGGAAAATGTAGTTCTGATAACTCATAAAAACTGACAGGCATAATTTGATCAAACTTTGTAGGAATGTGTTTAGAACATGTCCTGCTAAAGATTGTTTAGAACATTTAATATGTCATAGTTTACCAATGTTCTTTCAAATTTTAGACTTCCTCATCAGCCCATAGTCTGGATTCTTTGGCAACAAGGTGAAAATACCTTTCAACTAAAATTGCCTAGTGAAGTGGTCGTATTTGGGTTTGTAGACTAGTGAGAGAACGATGAGCAATCTCAAGTCGGGTCTCTTGTTTTTTTAATACGCGAAAGAAAGCTCTCAACTCTCAGCTCATACAAACATTAGTATTTTCTGACTCTTAACACAGAAATGAAAATGAAAAAGAAAGAGGGCAATGGCTCAATGAAAAAGAAAGAGGGCAATGGTTCAATGAAAAAGAAAGAGGGCAATGGTTTAATGAAAAAGAAAGAGGGCAATGGTTCAATGAAAAAGAAAGAGAGCAATGGTTCAATGAAAAAGAAAGAGGGCAATGGTTTAATGAAAAAGAAAGAGGGCAATGGTTTAATGAAAAAGAAAGAGAGCAATGGTTCAATGAAAAAGAAAGAGGGCAATGGTTTAATGAAAAAGAAAGAGGGCAATGGTTTAATGAAAAAGAAAGAGGGCAATGGTTCAATGAAAAAGAAAGAGGGCAATGGTTTAATGAAAAAGAAATAGGGCAATGGTTTAATGAAAAAGAAAGAGGACAATGGTTCAATGAAAAAGAAAGAGGGCAATGGTTCAATAAAGTATTCAGACGATCAGCAAAACATATTTGTATACTTAAGTAAGGATTTACAACACAGACATAATCTGTAATAATAGAATCACACAATCTATAACAACAAAATTACATAATCTATAACAACAGAATCACACAATCTATAACAACAGAATCACATAATCTATAACAATAGAATCACATAATCTATAGCAGCAGAATTACATAACCTATAACAATTGAATCACATAACAAAAGAATCACAAAAATCTATAACAATAGAATCATATAATCCGTATGAATAGAATCGCATAATTTATAACAATAGAATCACATAGTTTATAAAAATAAAATCGTATTATCGATAACAATAGAATTACATAATCTATAACAATAGAATTACATGATCTATAACAATAGAATCACTGCTTCCAATAAATGTGTATTTGTCTAGTGTACCAACTCTGATTGATAATTCTAAAAATCTTTTTATTTTGCAGAAATTGAAGAGGATGTGACCATTTCAATTAGATGTTTTTACACCCTGTGATGCACGTGCAAAAAAATCACCAGGTTCGCAATCCGAGTAAATTTGTATTGAATCATAGTCCGTTACATAATCAGTTCTGTTCCCTTATTCATATCAAGGCAAAAGTATGCACTCACACGTATCATGTCTTTCGTTTTAGAATTTAACTATGTCATTTAACATTCATTAAAACGCATGAAGCAATCATTAGCTTTCTACATCAACCTGGTGGTAAGTCATATAAACATCTCAATCAATCATTAGTTGTCTAAATGAACCTTGTGGTACATTGTAATATAAGCAGCTTAGTCGATTACTAGTCGTCTACATGAGCATTGTCGCAGAATGTAACATAAAAAGTAAAACTTTGTAGAATGATCAATCAATCATTGGCTGTCTACCTGAACCTTGCAGCAACAATGTGATATCAACAGCTTAATCGATTACTGGCTGTCTACGTGAACCTTATTGTAGAATGTAACATATATAGCTCAATCATTGGCTGTCATTTTTTTTTTACTTCTCTTCATTCTTACTGTGCTTATCATTTTATATCACCTCACCCAATTATAACAGAGGATAATTTGTAACAATTTAACCTCAATTAATATTTACCCATTTATAATTTGGGCCGGTATTGGGATATATGAGAAAGTCGCATGGAGACGATATATTATCTTGCTACAGAATAATCATATTTCCAGTTCTTGCCGAATAGACCAGTTTAAAGAAAACGTAAAGTTTTAAATTTATTGCCTATCGTCTCGAGTAAAGTTTCTTCGTTTGTTTATTAACACATTCCCTCAAAAGTTACCAATATTTCTTAGCTTACGAGCTTCGAGTAGTTTATTCACTAAGCCATCCATATGTAGTCCTTTGTATAACGATCAGAGAGAAAATTTGGCACACTCAAGAAAACCACTATGCAAAGGTTTGATTGAATTAGAATAATACCAAAATATTATAGACATTTTTCATGCGCAAAATCTCTACCACACGATACACTTTTGTTTAAAGAATGTACATGAACGAAAGCAGAAGGATAAGCTAACCAATCTCTAAATGACTCGGCAAAGTGGTGAACACCGCATAATTTCAAACTTTGTGTCTTCCATATTCTGTATTCCAAGGTCTTAATAATAGGTAAAGATCTGCTAGCATCCTGACGTGAAACCAGTAAAACTATATAAACCCATGATATATTTTTTTAACTATCAACACCTCAAACATGCATGCATCATCATCGTACGAGAAATAGGTTAAATTTGCATCTATGCTCAAAACCGGTTTTAGCAGACGTTTAATAAACGTACACGGAGAGAGAGAGAGAGAGAGAGAGAGAGAGAGAGAGAGAGAGAGAGAGCAAAAACATGGCACAAACGTATATAGGGGATATCTAATTATTTTTTCACATTATTATTCATCCATCTTTCTACTTATCTCTCTTGTCATCTTTTTTAAGTGTATTTCTGAACATCTATATGGAAAAAAGAACCACTAAGGAATATTGTAAGGTAATTAAGTTCTTGGAAAAAATAAACTTCCCTGTCCGAAAGCTGTAATGTTCTTTTGAATTTTTAATTATGACATGTGTTACGTATACGTAATTTAATTACTTGAGTGTTAGTTTTAAAAAATTTTTTATTTAATTTTTTTTTTTGTTTCATTACATTTTATTGTAATGATTATTTTCACGGGATTTGATATTTTTGAAAAAATATCAGTCTGATTAGAACGCTAAAGTATGACTTAAGCACTATTTTTAGCTCACTTTGGTTGATAGATTTTGTAAACATCGAGTGAAAACGATCGGCTATTATCAAGGTCCTGTTCGGCCCACGTGTTGGCTAAATTGTAAACAGCCTTTTTTATTATTCATTTCCCGCGTGAGAATCTGATTCCTAGGTAGGGCTATGCTGGGCCTAAGTGTTAAATGGCATTTTTTTTTTAACTGCGCTGTTCAAATTAGTGGTCACGTAACCCGTCACGTGAGCCACCATGTTATCTAAAATCGCGGCTTAAAACAGCCAATTGGTAGTAGATTTATTCAGTCGTATTCCTACACCTTAGATCTCAAGGTGTTTCAATTGTTGATGTCAGATTGTTTTGAAGTTCATCTATTTTTGGGGATTTGCTAATTTACTCTCTAGAAAACTACACAAGTGCTTCTTTTTATAAAAGTTCTGGGACAAAGATATTCAGTGGAAATTTATTCTGGAATTCTAAACGGAAACATTATAAACTGTGATTCATCGAGGATCTGTTGCCATCAGTACAACGATCTCATCTGACGTCATCGCCTTCCATATTGGAATTTCATCGAGATTCGAACCTGGATTCAATTAGAACTGTTTAGTGATAGGACTTATATTTTTCAATTCTAAGATTAATTTTTGGATTATGTTCACAAACCGTAAGTCCTATTTCCTATTTTTACATTGTTTTCTAGGGAAATAAATTATTTTGTTAAAATATACAAAGCTTGTTGGTTTCACTCTTTTCTTTTGTTACTTTTGTACGAGCCTACATATAACAAGATAAAACTGGGGTTCTTCGTCCTTGGCATATATGAATTTTGGCTAAAATATTTCAGAAAATTCTTTTTTCAAATTTAAATTTCCCTAGTTTTTAAATCCCAAGTACTATTTTACATTTTGTTTGAAATCTTTAGTGAAAACAACAGGCTTTTTTCACAATGTCATCAAAAGTGGAAACTTTTCTTTCTAGTCCTACTCAGGAGCAGTTGGATAGTCTGAAAAAAGATGAGTTCCTTGAACTTGCCAGAAAATACGATTTTTCTGAAGCAAAATCTTCCTGAACGAAACAAGAAATTAAAAACATTTTGATTCTGTATTTGTTAGAGAAGAATGATTTTGATAAAAGTGTTTTGGCTTCGGTCAGTAAGTCTGTATCAGACTCTGACATAAAAATAATGGAATTAAAAATGAAATACAAGATAGAATTGGAGTTAAGGAAGCTCGAGCTTCAGACAGAGGAAAGAGAAAAAGAGAAACAATTACAGTTGCAATTAGAAGAGAAGCAATTGCAATTACAATTTGAGAAAGATGAGAGAGAGGGACAGGAGAGGGAGAAAGATAAACAATTACAATTTGAAAAAGAGGAGAGAGAGACAGGAAAGAAAGAATGATAAACAAATGAAATTACAATTTGAGAAAGAGGAGAGAGAGAGAGAGAGAGAGAGAGAGAGAGAGAGAGAGAGAGAGAGAGAAAGATAAACAGTTACAATTTGATAAAGAGGAGAGAGAGAGACAGATGCAATTGGAGTTACGGAAAGAACAAGTGCACTTACAGATGCAAAAAGAGAAGGATGAAAAGGAATTTCAAATTAAAATGAAAGAAATGGAGCTGGCAAGCTAAAAGGACGATCCCACTTCACATACAAATTCAAGTTTTGACATTACAAAGAATATTAGGTTAGTTCCCCCTTTTAGCGAAAAGGAAGTAGACCAATATTTTTTTTTTTTTATTTTGAAAATGTTGCTGAAAATTTGAAATGGCCAAGGGAGTTTTGTACTCAATTATTACAGTGTGTACGTTTTGGCAAACCTCGAAAAATATATGCATCCCCGTCAGTACAGCAAAGTGCTGACTATGATTTGGTTAAGGAATGATCTTGAAGGGTTACGACTTAGTCCCTGAGGCTTATCGGCAAAACTTCAGAACTACAAAAAAGAAGCTGGACAAACATATGTCGAATTTGCAAGAGAAAAAGAGCAGTTATTTGAGAGATGGTGCTTAGCCAAGAAAGTTGAACATGATTATGAAAATATCAAACAACTTGTGTTACTTGAAGAGTTCAAGAACTGTGTTCCTAATGACATTAAGACTCATCTTGACGAGCATAAGATCGAAACCTTCGAAAATGCTGCTCTTGCTGCTGATGAATACTCCTGAACTAATAAAGTTCCTGTTGTAGGCAAATCTTTCACTCAGCAGTCTACTGGTAGAAAGGTATTTCAGCCTAATACGACTCCTTCTAAAACTCAGTCTGGCACAACTTCTAAAAATCAAGCTTCTGATAAACTTGATTCAAAATCCTTGTATCTTCCTACGTGTACCTATTGCAAGAGAAAAGGACACCTCATTTCTGATTGCTTCAGATTGAAATATAGGTATCAGAATCAAGATAGACCTATCCCAAATGCTCTTATTTCTAAGAGGTCAAGGTCACGGTCATGTATTGAAAGCAATACATTTGTTGGGTCTAATAAACCCCAGTCTGATTTTAATATGGAGAATTATGAGCCATTCATGTCGAAGGGTTCTATATCACTCTTGGGTGATTTGGCCAATCCTATCCCTATTAAAATTTTAAGGGATACAGGAGCTTCTCAGGGTCTTTTATTATCAGGTACTTTGCCTTTTTCTGAGAAGTCCTCTTCTAATGAGAGTGTTCTCATTCAGGGAGTAGAGTGCGGCTTTGTTAATGTTCCTCTCCATTCTGCAAATTTGTCATCAGACTTAGTTTCAGGACAGTGTCTACTTTACCCGTTGAGGGCATTCATTTGTTACATACAACGACCTAGCTGGAGACAAGGTTGTGGTTAATCCACTTGTAACTGACAAGCCTTCTTTGGATCAGAAAGTCGATCCTATTGAAAAAGAATTCCCTGATTTATACCCAGCTTGTGCAGTTGCTAGAGCTATGTCAAAGAAAGCTCTTGAGAATGATTTTATAAGGAAAGTATTCCTTTAGCTGACACATGTATTGGTCAGGCTTTTCATGAGGTCACTTTCACTTCTGGTTTGGATCAATCAAAAGGTATTGATCGCAGTGATCCTCTTTTAACTACTCATTCTCTTTTATCTAATCAGGGTGATAAACGACAATCACTTGTCGTCGAACAGGAAAAAGATCCTGAGATCTCCTGTTTGTTTCAGAGGGCCATTAGTGAAACTGAAGCCACTGAAGTACCTGTCTGTTATTTCATTAAAAATGGAATTCTTATGAGAAATTGGAGACCTCCCGAGGTACCTGCTAGTGACAAGTGATCAGTGAACTGTCAGATTGTAGTTCCAAAATCTTACAGACTGGAAACACTTAGTTTGGCCCATGAAACTCCTCTGGCTGGTCATTTAGGGATAAATAAAACTTATCACAAGATCTTGACTCACTTTTATTGGCCAAAAATCAAAAGTGATGCTTGTAAATTTTGTAGATCTTGTCATACTTGTCAAATGGTAGGTAAACCCAATCAGAAGATACATAGGGCTCATCTGAAAATTATTCCTGCATTTGACGAACCATTTAGCAGAATTATGGTAAATTGTGTTGGTCCCTTACCTAAGACCAAGTCAGGCAACCAATATTTGTTGACCATAATGTGTGCGTCAACAAGATTCCCAGAGGCGATTCATTTTAGCAATATTAAAACCAAAACCATAGTAAAAGCTTTGATCAAGATTTTTTACTCACTTTCGCCTTCCCAAATCTGTCTAATCGGATCAAGGGTCAAATTTTATGTCTGGAATTCTTCAGCAAGCTATGCACGAATTAGGCGTTGAACAATTTAAATCTTCTGCTTACGACCCTGAAAGCCAAGGGGCTTTAGAAAGATATCATCAGACTTTGAAGAATATGATTCGGTCATATTGCTTTGATACGAGTAAAGACTGGGATGAAGGCATTCATTTACTTTTGTTTGCTGTTAGGGAGTCCGTTCAAGAATCTTTATGATTCAGTCCCTTTGAACTAGTTTTCGGACATACTGTGCGTGGACCATTGAAGTTGCTGAAAGAGAAACTTCTTTCTAATGAGGATACTGAGCTCAATCTTCTTGATTATGTTTCTGATTTTAAGTATAAGTTGTCAAAGGCTTGTGAGGTCGCAAGAGGAAATCTGCACTCTACTCATTTAAAAATGAAAACCAGATATGATAAAAACTCAAGAGATAGGAGTTTTCAACCTCGTGATAGAGTTCTAGCTCTCTTGCCCATTCCACAAAATCCCCTTCAGGCCAAGTATTATGGTCCATACACGGTTGAAAAGAAAGTAAATGATTTAAATTGCATCATAAATACTCCTGGTAGGCGAAAACAAAAACAACTTTGCCACATTAACATGTTAAAGGAGCATATTGAGAGAGATAGCCAAATAAATCATGCAATTAATATAGTTGTACCTGTCCCACAAACTGAGGATTTAAGTGAAGAAATTTAATTGGACTCTCTTGATCTTGGAGCAACAACTCTTTGGAATTCGGAAATTATGAAAAATCTGGACCACAAAATTTTACATTTGCAACAACAAGAAAGGAATGAACTTGAACAGTTATTATTCGAATATAAGCACTTGTTTCCAGATATTCCTACAAGGACAAACAAAATTTTCATGACGTTGAAACTGCAGATTCCAAACCTGTGAAACAACACTCATACAGGATGAACCCTCTCAAACAGGAATACTTGAAAAAGGAAATTCAGTATTTGCTGGAGAACAATTCACCATGTATACTTGTTCCGAAACCAGATAAAACTTTCCGTATGTGCATTGATTATAGGAAGGTGAACAGTGTGACAAAAACAGATTCATTTCCATTACCAAGAATCGATGACTGTATTGATAAAATTGGAAATGCCAAGTACGTCACCAAATTTGACCTTCTGAAAGGATTTTAGCAAATTCCACTAACAGAAAGAGCAAAATAAATTTCGGCATTTGTGAGTCCAGATGGACTCTATCAATATAAAGTAATGTCGTTCGGGATGAAGGGTTCCCCAAGTACTTTTCAACGCTTGATGAATATGATTACCTCTGGTCAAGATAATTGTGATGCTGACATCGATGATGTCATCATTTACATCGACACCTGGAAGGAACATCTAGCCACTATTCGGAAATTCTTTGACAGACTGACTGATGCAAATTTGACAATCAATTTATTTAAAAGTGAATTTTGCTGTGCTTGTGTAACTTTTCTCGGACATATTGTGGGTCATGGACAAGTTAAACCTATAGATGCTAAGGTCAAGGCTATCTCTGATTTCCCTGTGCCTGTCAGTAAAAAGCAACTGATGCGATTTTTGGGTATGGCCGGATACTATCGAAAATTTTGTTCCAATTTTTCTAATATTATTGAACCCCTGACAAACATGTTAAGTAAGAAAAACAAGTTTCTTTGGACTGAAAAATGTCAGGAGGCTTTTGATAGGTTAAAAGCCATACTCAAAAGTGCGTCGGTTCTTTCAGCTACAAATTTCAATCAATGTTTTAAATTATTTGTTGATGCAAGTGATGTTGGGGTTGGAGCAGTATTGATTCAAGAAGATAGAAATGGTGTTGATCACCCAGTGTGCTATTTCTCTAAGAAATTAAATAAGCACCAAAGAAATTACTCAACAATCGAGAAGGAAAGTTTGGCTTTGATATTGGCATTACAGCATTTTGAAGTTTACATTAGTTCAGCTCCTTCTCTTATTATTGTGTTTAGTGATCACAACCCCTTACTTTCATCGACAAGTTGAAAAATAAAAATCAAAGATTATTAAGGTGGAGTTTGTTTTTACAAGAATATGATCTTGACATCAGGCACATCAAAGGAAAAGACAATTTGTTTGCAAATGCACTTTCCCGTGTATAGAAATATTATTTCATGTATACTTTGTATAATTCATAAGAGTTTTCTTATGTAATTTTTATTTTACCTCATGTATAATTTATATATGGTAAAAAGAAAGCTTTATTACATAAATCTTTCTTTTTCTTTATGGGGGAAGTGTTACGTATATGTAATTTAATTGCTTGTGTGTTAGTTTTGAATTCTTTTTTATTTTATTTTTTGTTTCATTACATTCTATTGTAATGATTATTTTCACGGGATTTGATATTTTTGAAAAAATATCAGTCTGATTAGAACGCTAAAGTATGACTTAAGCACTATTTTTAGCTCACTTTGGTTGATAGATTTTGTAAACATCGAGTGAAAACGATCGGCTATTATCAAGGTCCTGTTCGGCCCACGTGTTGGCTAAATTGTAAACAGCCTTTTTTATTATTCATTTCCCGCGTGAGAATCTGATTCCTAGGTAGGGCTATGCTGGGCCTAAGTGTTAAATGGCATTTTTTTTTACTGCGCTGTTCAAATTAGTGGTCACGTAACCCGTCACGTGAGCCACCATGTTATCTAAAATCGCGGCTTAAAACAGCCAATTGGTAGTAGATTTATTCAGTCGTATTCCTACACCTTAGATCTCAAGGTGTTTCAATTGTTGATGTCAGATTGTTTTGAAGTTCATCTATTTTTTTTGGATTTAATAATTTATTCTCTAGAAAACTACACAAGTGCTTCTTTTTTTATAAAAGTTCTGGGAGAAGATATTCAGTGGAAATTTGTTTCTGGAATTCTTAACGGAAACATTATAAACTGTGATTCATCGAGGATCTGTTGCCATCAGTACAACGACCTCATCTGACGTCATCGCCTTCCATATTGGAATTTCATCGAGATTCGAACCTGGATTCAATTAGAACGTTTAGTGATAGGACTTATATTTTTCAATTCTAAGATTAATTTTTGGATTATATTCACAAACCATAAGTCCTATTTCCTATTTTTACATTGTTTTCTAGGGAAATAAATTATTTTGTTAAAATATTCAAAGCTTGTTGGCTTCACACTTTTCTTTTGTTACTTTTGTACGAGCCTACACATAACACATGAATGTTAATTGGTTTGTGTTGTGATTTGTTATGTTGTCGATATTGGTCGACGGTCTACAATCAGAAATAACCCCAAAATTTGTAAATGTACCCATTTTATCAAAATGTTTGCATGCATAATTTTAGCAACTTTCAGTTGTAAACCTACATCATCATAATTTAGAGAAATTTGTACTTGTAAAATTTTATTTTCCCTTAGTGTTGCAAGCCCTAAATGATATCAAGGAAAATTATATCAAGGATAGTCTCTGATATCAAAGATACTCTTTGATTGATATCAAGAGTACTTTTTGATTGATATCAAGGGTAATCTCTGTTAGATATCAAGGGTACTCTGCTTGATATCAATGATACTGTCTGATTCATGTCAAGGATACTTTGATTGATATCAAGGATACTCTATATTGACATCAAGGGTGGAACTCAAGGCCGACATGAAAAACTTTGATTTAATTCTCTGTCGTAACCTACAAGGTGGTTTCATCGTTTTAACGATGGTCGCAAATCCACGAAGATGACCCATGTCCAGGAAGACTATTGTCTGCGATTGGTGAGCGGGAAGCGGATGCAGTAAAGCAGGAGGCTGCTAAACATGCTCAATATACAATTAAAGATATTGTTATATGACGGGAATGATTTTTTGCTTCAGCTGTTGAAGCTCCGAAAGGTTTGTGTACGATGGACCCCGCAGTTATTGGCGGTTGATCAAATGCAGACTCAGAAGGAAATCTCCAAGCAGCTAATAGTTAACTATGAAAAAGTGACCATATAGCTTGAATGACATTGGCACAGGTGATGAACATGGATTTGATTATCTGAACCCGACTCAAGAGAAAATAATGAAGTCTGGATCGGAGAAAACGAGCAAATACCAAAAAGCGCTTGAGGTAGCCGGACTGTGAAGAGTCTTTGTTATTCATCATTTATCGATGCAAAAGGCCTGGTGATTCTGGAGCCTGTACCTGACTCTGTTAGTATCACTTTACATTTGTATGTTTGCAAAGTATTGCCAAAAGTTGTGGAACACAACCGAACCGCCCGTCCGCGCACCGGTACTTGAGGTATCCATCTAATCTATGACCAATTTGTGTTGCAGTGGAGTATATGTAATCAGTTGGCCGCTATCTGCCATCGTACCTAGGCATGAAATAACAAGAAAAACAAGTTTTATTTGATCGGCTGTGAAACGTGGCGGATTTTATTCTGCAAGGTAAGACTGATTTTGCCATACATGTTAAATAGTATTACAGGTGCCGTCTTCACTGATGTTTTGTTGGTTATTCACAGGGTAGATATGACCCACAATGATACTGGGAAAATTCCCATAGGGGCTCCTGGAGGGTACAATTTAGCACCGGACGTTTGCCATTAGATAACCGTTGTTAAGGACCATCGGTCATACACAATTCAATACAGATGGGTGGGGGATGGAACGATGGTTTTGAAGAAAAGGCTATATAAAGTTGGTAATAGTGATGTCCTGTTTTCTTACTAAAGTATCATGTAACAGTAGTGACTTTGTGAAAGAATAACTTACAATAAAAGTATGTCATATCTTTTTTAGACCAACACTGTAGCAGTGTGCATCAGTATCGAGTTTATATACAACGCAATAAAAGTGTCACTGACACTTATCAATAATCCACTGAGTGTCAAGGAGAAGGTGGTTTTGTTTAAAACGTTGAGAACTTTAACCTAAGTTTTTTCTGCACACATTGTTTGCAAATGAAAGACACTTTAGTCAGTCTGCCTGGAATGTAGAGCGTAATAAAACGTATGGAAGCCTGTATTGACCATAAATAGCCTTTCACGTCGACCACAATGGCACAACTGTACATGTCTATTGGTAATCACAGAAACGAGATTAATGCCATTGACAAATAGTATGATGATCCCAAGCTGAACAGTTTAGGATCTCTGTTCATATGTATTTCTATACACGCTTATGTATATCTATCTGTCTATCGATGTACCTGTTTGTCTGCATTCAATCTGAATTTTGTAATGCAGCTTTAACAAATACGCCATAAAATGATCGCTAATCTCCCTTTATAAGATTAAGTATGCAAGGTTACAGGACTGCAACTATACTCAACTATCTCATGTTCTCCCTCATGTAAAGAGTCAGCTGAGATGTCAATGACATGCTCTTTCAGACATTATAGGCATACCATTATGTAACCATCTAAAACGTGTACAGACAATTTTGTGTGTAACTTAGCATTTTTACTATCATGTTGAATTTAACTGGGCGCACAGCAATATTGGTAACTTTTTTCAGCGATACCTTTCATCCATATCAATTGATATGGTGGTCATCTAATCCTGGCACTATGATGTTGTTTTGCCTTCTCATCTCTTGATACACCCAATTCCCTTATGTTTTCACTATATTTGCATTATGGCGACTACTAGTGGAATTAAATCGCCTGTTTAAAGTCTTTCTGAAGCACTCCATATCTTTGCGAATGACTACGCTGAAGCACACTACAAACTTATTAACCCGAAGTCTTCCAATGTCACCTGCAAAACAAAACCAACCAATATTTAATAATAATGCAAAAAAGTCAATCAAACACCGCCAATGTGTATATATTCCGCCATATAAGAAAACAAGGACACGTTACATGTATATGTGTCAAGCTCATCCTTTCTGACCATATTACGCCACACTTGGAAATCACGATTAGTGACAGTCATAATATCCAACAGATATGACGAAACGACCTTCTTATAAAGTAATGCAATTTCTCATATATCTTACCAGACCAATTCTTACTTAAAGATTTTCTTCTCTAAAACCACACAATTTGCCTTGTGGGGAGAGCCCTCTCACTCTCTAGTGTTACGTGTCTAGGCTAGTACAAAAGTAACAAGAAAAGAGTGAAGACAACAAGCTTTGTAAAATTTAACAAATAATTTAATTCCCTAGAAAAAACAAGGTAAAAATGAGAAAAAGGACTTACGGTTTATGAATCAAATCCAAAAATTAATCCAAAAATTAAAAAATAGAAGTCCTATTAATGAAAAGTCCTAAATGAATCTGTGTTCGAGTCCCGATGCAATCAAAATGGAGGGCGATGACGTATGTCGTGACCATCAAAGCGTTGCTGTGTCAACAGTTCCTTGCTGAATCACAGAAAATAATATTCCAGTTTAGAATTTCGAATAATTTTCAATAAATGTCATTGTCCAAGAATCAATTAGGAGCACTTGTATTCCAGGAAAATAATCACTTTAAATTGAATAAAATAAAAATTCAACTCAAACTGGTCACAACAAAACACCTTCGAGCTTCGAAGGTTTAAAGCACAAATGGCTATTGTTTCTTATAGCAATGAGTTATAAGACCATCTAAAACGCAAAACAGATTCCGCTATGAGGGTCACGTGGTCACCTTTTTAAACAACGTAGAAACATTATATGCATAACATCACGTACTCAAGTATGGCCTTAGCTAAAATCAATGGTTCTTACACTGGGAAAAAAAAAATAACAAATAGTTGTTTACTCAAAACTGACACTGGTTCTGAATCAAGGTCAGTGTTTCTACTACTGGCTGTTTATCAGGTCAAATAGAACTGATTTGAATTTCTAAAAAAAAAATCATATCCAGTAGACAAAATTATCATTACAATAACATGTAATGGAATTTTTAAAAAATTAAAACTAACAAACAAATAATTTAATTACATATACATAACACTAGCAGAAACACATCCTACAACTGCAATAGTTCTCACTATTGCAAACAAAATGAATATCTGTACAAAAATAGAATGCATATTTACGATAGTTTTCATTATCTTTAAATGGGTATTAATCAGGAATGACTGACAATACTGGATGATATCAAGTTTTGCGGATTAATATTTACAGAGCTATGTGCTGTGAATATACAGGGGCAAATGTGAAAAGTAAAGAATTGGAATAACTAAGATGGTAGTATAAATTTCATACATGTTTCGGAACTTTTTTCGCTATTACTAGTGACGACCACAAGTATACTTTTTATGGAAATTTTGATAGTCATCGTTTTACAGACATTCGTGTTATTATAATATGACTCTTAGTCATTGGACTGTAATAACTGGAAGGTCAAAGGTAAACGTGTATGAGTCTTTTTTTGCATATAATTCGGTCGACTGGAAGCACAGACACAATGCAGGATCAAACTAAAAATCATGAAGACGCATAACCTGTTTAATTTCTGTTATCAGATACGTCTGTAGAACATAGACTGGCAAATAGGCCACCGCCCTTGTTATTGTTCCAAGTTTACATTTCATATGCTAAGGAGGGTATCGACAATGAAAATGTCCAGGATAATACCTGTCTACTTTTGCGGCAGACAAGTTATTCAGTATGTAATCTTCCGAATAAAACAAATTCGATAAAGATGTGACATTTGCTGCAGCTTTTTCGACTTCAAATATTTGAACAAGCACAGAGTACTGTCGTTTACCAAATCGTAAATTTAAATAAAGTCTTCACAAACAACACACGTTTTGCATATTTATCGCTACGAACAGGTAAGCGTTCCAGACCACTGACATTAATTTGTCAGTCTTATTTTATAAATTGACAGATTAAATTAGACAGGACTAACATTTTATAGGGGCGCAAACACAAAATGAAATTTTGGATGAGTCACAAGCTGATGAAGATCACTGAGAGAGACAGAGAAAGAGACAGAGAGAGGGGGCGGGGGTATGTTCTCCTCTGCCATTGCTTTTTTGTATTTCTATTTTTTATCATGTCGGCCGTGAAAAATAACATGACAATATAATGATGTTTTAACAACAGGTAATTAAACCTGCAACTTCACAAAATCAAAAAGTTCATGTATCTTTTAAAACAAAAAAAAAAAAAAAAAAAAAAAAAAAAAAAAAAAAGAACACAAGACGAGTTTCAAACGTGCATTTGAATTGTATGAAGTATTTTATGCTTTATTTTGCGATTCAAGAATGACTCAATGAATATTAATACTCTGTGCAAATTTCTAGAATAGTATGTACAAGATATATTAAGATCTTAAATAAAACCACATCAAACTCAATCAATAAGCACATGCACAAAGCAGAACAATGAACATATAGGGTAAGGGTAGTGATAACGTTTTGGTTATTGCAAATATGCTTTTTGTAGCTATGTTTCACCCCATATATTGTGCTTAAATTTGACATTTTCTGTTACATAAAGGTTGCAGTATACACACAAAATTAATCAGCTTTTAAATGATGCCAAACTTGACTTAGGGGTATACAATTTTTTAATAGGAAAAGCATAAAATGGAGTAACTGGTGTAAACATCTATTCAACAGTCACATCACGATGGAGAGTTAAGCTAGTTCAATAATATTTTGCTCGTGTTTAGAAATTAAATACCGACCTTAAATTTCCACTGCGCTTTCTCAAATGTTGTGCAGTCAACTGAGACAATATTTACCTTTTAAATGACAACAAATATAACTTGACTTAACTGAACATAAAGAAATGTATCGAATAGAGCAATTGGTATGGATTATACAGTTGTGACAGAAAAGCGGTTCAATTTATTTTACATGTAGTGGTAGGCTCTTTTGCAATTCTTTATGTTTGAATTGTTACAGCTTTGATTTAGTCATCACCTTTAGCCAGTATTGTGCTGACGTACCGTTAAATCTCTACCATCACCATCACCACCACTACTACTGCGGCTGCTATTACTGCTACCAATACTTTTTCGCAGATAATCCATATATACTCCACTTAAATTTAATTTAAACTTTTCTACATTGTTAGCAGTCTGCCTACAATTTATTTAGCTTTTAAATGATATCAAATATGATCTGTTTAAATAGAATAAATACAGAGTAAGTGGTACGAATTTAACCATTGCAACAGAAAGGCGCTTCTAAGTTTTTTATAAGCTGATCTATCGATGTTGTTCTTGTTGAGCTTAATGCCATTTTTTCAGCACAGTTGGGCTTAATGCCATTTTCCCGCACATTATAGGCTGTACATGGCTGCCAGTATATTTGGTAAAGGAAGAACCCAGAATGACCCCTAGAAGAACCTTCGACCCTGGCAATCTTTCTCACAGTCCCACGTTGGTCTAGCCGGCACTCGAACTCACGCTCACAGAGGTGAAATGTGTGGGTGATTTGTAAAGGCGAGCGCTTTAGACCACACGACCGCCTAACTGCCAATCTCACTGCTATTTTTGTATATATGTGCCTACAATTATACAGTATTTTCTTATCTTTACTCAAAATCCACCAACTTGATGAAAATAAAATTAATACCACATAAGTTGATCTACTTCGTATAGGTAATTACACAAGAAATGTTGAATTTTATGCATGCACTAACTACATTCTTTTCAACTTGTTTCGTCTATATGTAAAGACAAAAAGAACACTTTCTGCGAACATGAGCGCAATTTCTGAAAGCGACAAATCTAACCGCATGCACGTGAACTCGCCTTCTATTCTTTACAAGCATTCGTTTGGGGTGTGTGTGTGTGTTTGTGTGTGTGTGTGTGTGTGTGTGTGTGTGTTTTGGACTTTTACGTAGCTTTAACAATTTTTCAGTCATATCGCTACGATGTCTGCAGTGTGGCAGTTTATAGTGAGGTCTAGCACTGGGGCATCATGCCGCAGATATGTAGCATGATGTCCCACTCAGTTACATTATCCTGACACCAGGCCGACCAGTCCTAACACTAACCTCTTAATGCTGAGCGCCAAGCGAGGCAGCTGTTAGTACCATTTTTAAAAGTCTTTGATATGGCTCAGCCGGGGATCGAACCCACGACCTCCCGCATCCGAGGCAGACGCTCTAACCACTAAACCATTGGAGCGGTCCATTCGTGTGGTACTGACTGACTAGCACTGATTACACGCCGACAAAAAGGCGTGAGCTTGTTGTGCATTACAGGCAATACACTGTTCAATGCAAATTAAGTCTAGGCAGAAAATTTATAATTAATTTAAACCGTTTCGTTTTGTACATTTAAACTCTTTCTTTCTAACCTGAATTAAACCTTCCGAAAAGAACAGAAATGTAAATGCCACATGTGCATGCTTACCTTCCCTACTAACCATGGTATGAAGCCATGTATCATGGGTCAGATTTGGCTCTTGAATGTGGATATAATGTATGTACAGAGATAGCACAAACTAAAAAAGACAAATTACATGCAACTGAAAGAACAAAGTTTTAAATAAATGGTGTAAAAATCAAAGAATGTCTTGGCATGTTATGTATGCCAGTTACTTTTGAGAGTTTTGAACGTATGCAAAAACGAGATTTTGATAAAAACCTTAAAATAAAACAAGTATAGAAATCTAATGGACAATATTTATTTCAATAAACTACTTTTGTTTTAATTAATTATATTTATTTCATTAAATTACCGATTTAAGGAACTATACTTATTTTGTTATGTATATTTAATTTAATTGTTTGTCTGTTAGTTTTAATTTTCTTTTAATTCCATTACATGTTATTGTAATGTAACATTGTTTACAGGACTTGACTTTGTTCAAAATTGAGTTCAGCTCTGTTTGACCTGATTGTCTTTTTTTTTTTTTTTTTTATTTCATTCATGTAAACAACTAATAATAGCTTCATTATTTTCTATCGGATAAGCTCATTGACCAAATGATTATTCAAGTAAACGAGAAGGCGTGTTGATCAGGGTCAGGGTTTTTGGAGATCCCCAAGTGAATTTAATAGGGTATTGTGTTGTAAGTAAACAAGGCTCATTAGATCATGCTAGAAAGTTATTTTCCATTTGGGTAATGGTTGTTTTTAGAAATTGCTAATTTGTGACCTGAGGTTAAACAGAGATTGTGATTGTGAAGACTTTACCAGTCGTGCTTTAACATCTGGCACTTTAAATTGTATTATGTTGTGTCCAGTTTGGGCTGAATTTTATTTTCTTCAAATTATTGAATTCAATTGATTATTTTCTCTGGAAATACATAAGTGCTCTGACAAAATTCTTGGATAAAGACATTCATTGAAATTTATACTGAATTCAAACCTGGAATAATATTTATGTGATTCAATAAGACACTGTTGACACATCAGTACGGCGCAGGCCATAACAGACACGTCATCGCCTTCAATTTTGGTTCTCTTCGGGATCTGAACTGAGTTCTATTCTGGAGTTTTTATTGCTAGGACTTGTGACTTTAATTATTGGATTATTTTTGGATTTAATTCGCAATACCGTAAGTTCTTTTTTCTCATTTTTCACTTTGTACTCAAGGGAAATAAATTATTTGTTAAATTTTACAAAGCTTGTTGTCTTCACCCTTTTCTGTTACTTATTTTAAGCGCATAGACTCGTAACAATTTCAATAATTTACAATCTGCTTTAAATGTTGCAAATTATGCACACAAAAAAATCTGTATCATTGAAAGCATGCATTACCTAATATCACTGAGACCTATGTTCTCATTTCTTATCATTATTTCGATTCTAACGTGGACAGTAAACGAAATCCGGCTTGTTACGGCAATAGTACTCTGTTGACCTAAAACGACAGCATATGAGCATCTTGCTTATCATTCAGCTGGAACATCCTCGTCTTCTTCTAACATGAGTCGAAATACCTTTGACTCTGAAGGACAGCAGTCTCAGCCAGCTCAGATCAAATCTGCGTAAAGAATTTTTAAATCTAGCAAAACATCGCTCGGCCATTTCTGTTAAGTCGAGAAATATCAATAGTTGCTGTTTGGTGATTCTCCTCTGGCGCAGTATACTAGGTATGTTTGGTGATTCTCCTCTGGCGCAGTATACTAGGTATGTTTGGTGATTCTCCTCTGGCACAGTATACTAGGTATGTTTCATATAGAAAAGGCCGACAATATTCTGATTCTGACTTTGTCTCCTGCCGCTGCTATATTATGCCATTTAAACAAAGCCGCTGTTTCTTTCGCCACTTGAAGGAAAATAACAAAGATGCTCCGATTGTTTGTAGACATACATTCATTTCTGTGGTAATAAAAATACATGTACCGCTGTGGGATAAATAGATTTAGGTATTATCCATGGAGTGAAGCAGTTTTGATCAGATATTTTAGAGCAATAGATAATGCAAGTCATTTGTTGTGTAATGGGATCGTGGGTGTCATCTCACTGAGTGAAAGTTTGTGCTATAATATTCTCTCTCTCTCTCTCTCTCTCTCTCTCTCTCTCTCTCTCTCTCTCTCGTTAGATATATATATATAACAAGCGTAATGTCTTTGGCAAAGTACGTAACACTCTTTATTGCTCTTACTTCATTTTCCTGGTCACTGTTGCATGTATTGTCACTCATTCTCCTGGTCACTGTTGCATGTTTTCTCACGCAGTTTCCTGGTCACTGTTGCATGTATTCTCATGCAGTTCTTCATCGCTGTTGCATGTATTCTCGTGCAGTTTCATGCGTGCATTTACATTTATCACATAAGTTAATACCCATAAAAAGTAAAGTTTGTGCTATAATGTTCTCTCTCTCTCTCTCTCTCTCTCTCTCTCTCTCTCTCTCTCTCTCTCTCTCGTTAGATATATCCAACAAACGTAATATCTTTGGCAAAGTACGCGATGCTCTTTATTGCTCTTGCTTCATTATCCTTGTCACTGTTGCATGTGTTGTCATGCAGTTCCTGGTCACTGTTGCATGTGTTGTCATGCAGTTTCCTGGTCACTGTTTCATGTATTCTCAGACAGTTAATGATCGCTGTTGCATGTATTCTCACGCAGTTTACTGGTCACTGTTGCATGTATTCTCACGCAGTTTTTGATCGCTGTTTTATGTATTCTTGTTCAGTTTCCTGGTCACTGTTACATGTATTCTCAGGCAGTTCCTGGTGTATTCTCATGCAGTTTCCTGGTCACTGTTGCATGTATTCTCATGCAGGTCTTCATCGCTGTTGCATGTATTATCGTGCAGTTTCATGCGTGCATTCACATTTATTACTTATGTTAATACCCATAAAAGTAAAGTTTGTTCTATAATGCTCTCTCTCTCTCTCTCGTTAGATATATCCAACGAGCATAATGTCTTTGGCAAAGTACGCAATGCTCTTTATTGCTCTTACTTCATTTTCTTGGTCACTGATACATGTATGGTCATGCAGTTTCCTGGTCATTGTTGCATGTATTGTCATGCAGTTTCCTGGTTACTGTTGCATGTAGTTTCATGCGTGCACTCACATTTATCACTTATGTTAATGTCCATATAAGCAAATTATTGTTAGAATTACCTTTTTTCTTGCTAAACTGGCTAAGCCCAGTTTATATAGCATGTTCTGTACAGGCGAAGCAGATGAAATGTATCATTCAACTCAGTTTCCTGTTGGTCTTTTCTTAGCACTGACCATTATATTTTTATTCAATTATAAGCAAGAAAGAAGAGAAAAGTTTTCATTTGGATTGACTGAAATGGTAAAAATGGATGAAATCTGCTCATACAATATTTTTTTTCTTCTTCTGTACTTTAATAGTTACCGGGCTGAGCACTCGTAAGCTCCAGTTATTAGTCCTTACAAATACATGTATTTTATAAAATCGTTTTAGATTTGAAATGTAGAGTCTTTGCTAAGTAGGTCTTCGGATGTGCATCCACCAGCTTTAAATGTTACTTTTTGTAGGATCGTTGATCGGACTGATGGGTCTGTGAACCCACAAAACATGGATATAAAGCAAGATAGCGGAAAGGCGATAAAATAATCCGATAATTAGTGTCAAAATCACGTAGGTTCATACAATAACAAATCTTTATAAACATTTTGTTTAAAGTATTTTCTGTCAAAAGTTGTGTGCAAATCACATCTTTAGGAAAGGGTTGTCTAAAGTGCACTAGCTAACTTATGAAAAGGCCACCGAAAGCCACCACATACTTAAAGCGTTTTATATGGAATTTTGGCCGTTTATAAAAATAGTTCCTAACTTTCACTCTTGCTCTGGTGATGCTAATATTATCAACAATAGTGTGTCCTTGTGGAGCGAGGGGATCACAACAGTCTAGCTAATTGAGAGAGATCAAATTTTAATTAACGACCACTAGCCCATGTTTGAACATTGATATTCCGCTGTGTGACCCTGCGAAGCTTAAAATTGACATATCGAATAACAAAATATTTGCCCGTCCTGGAACGGAGGTGATAAATAAGTTTCAAGATAATAAAAAGTATTTTAAAAATTTTTTAAAAGTTGTGATGAGCGAGTTATAAAGAAAGTTTGAACATAAGAATACAAAATAGTATTTTAAAATTGGATGCCGCCGCGAGTTTTAAACCCGCGACCTCTTGTTAGGCAGGCGTGACACACAGAAGACAAATGTGGGTGTTTATATATTATACCGATGATAAATGACCCATATATATATATATATATATATATATATATATATATATATATATATATATATATATATATATATATATATATATATATATATATATATATATATATATACTCCATGCATTTTAATAGAGAAATTTCTTCTCTGGCTCCCATTCATTTACAACTGATTTTTAATTATTTTTGGAGTTTACAAAATAATAGTAAATAGTAAGATTAGGTACGTGACAAATGTTAAAGTGGAAAATTCGGGTTAAGATAGAAAGCATTTCAACCAGCTGACTCAACTCTTGCAAAAGCTAAATCTGTCCGTCAGTCACATAGAACAGTATCTGGATGAGATTCAAGCTACTGCGTCCATCAGCATACTGAAATAGTTAATCCTAATATTTCACCATGCAAAGTTAGACCTGCGAAATGAAGAGAAACGAGTGATACGAATGCATTTTTAAAACGCAGTAGAAACATGGCAATTTCAGAGGGAAATAAACTGCGTTGTTAACTACAACAATCTTTCTGAACTAATTAGATTGTTTCAATCACATGAAGGTAGACATGATTTTCCAGTTGTGAAAATCCATAAAATCAAGACAACTGCAAATTTACCTTCAGTTGATAAAAGCAAAGTAAACTCTGATTTTTGGCTAGGGGAATCTTTATGAGAAACAATGATCCACTCCTTCGACAAATTACTTGTTAACTATCAAAACAATTGTTGATTCACTGCTTTAAGGAAGTCAAGTTTTTGATACAAGGAAATACTGATATACCCATCAGAAAAGCAATGCAACAAGTAATTATGCAAGTTCATTTCACAAGACTGCTGAACGGTGAACAAGCAATGAACATACGTATGACATAAACCCAACAGAATATTTATCTCATAGGATAAATTTGGCTCCATCATTATGTTCAACACATTCTCGACTTATTTGTAAAGATTTTCTTCCTTTGATAACCGACCTTAAAATTTTCAAGATTGATGCATAACATTGATACATTTCTTGTTATTGAGTGTCTGAGATCGACTTCGCAGTGAAGGTAGAAACCAAGTTGATGTGCACTAAACGTTTTATTCTTCTCCCCCACCCCCCTAAATACGGCATGTAAAATGTTATATGTGTCATTGTTTGCAAGACTGTCCTGTTAATGACATTCACCATTCACATATGTTTATTTACGATTTCTCTGAAATGTATCTGTTCTTGTGGAGTTAAAATACTTTGAAGAATGCGTGACGAACTGTTACGCGATTGTTCTGTGTGTCTGTACTGAAATATGAATAATATTCATTAATATACGAATGGACAGTTTGGAGCGTATAGTAAAAGCAAGAAAGTACAGTATAATCCCCACTGTTTTCAAATATCAGATAAGTTAAGCCCGAAATATCCTACTTTGTCTTTAGGCAAATATTTATATTTTAGCGGTGCAAAAAATCGGATCCCCCAAACAGTCTCCCTACAGAACAGACTGGTATGGGGTATTATAAGGAGGCTAATGCATAACAATTACATACATACATACATACATACATACATACATACATACATACATACATACATACATACATACATACATACGTACGTACATTCATACATACATACACATACATACATACATACACACGTACGTACGTAAGTACGTATGTACGTACATACATACATGCATGCACACACACGTATGTACATTCACATACATACATACATACATACATACACACACATGCATGCATGCATACATACATACGTACGTACGTACATACATACATACGTACATACATACACACACATACATACATACATACATACATACATACGTACGTATGTGAGTACGTATGTACGTACATACATACATGCATACACACACACACGTATGTACATACATACATACATACATACATACATACATACATACATAAAGTCAGTCAGTCAGTCAGTCAGTCATACGAGGATGCTCCGATTGTTTCTAGACATTGTTTGTAGATGTTCATGTTTTAACTAACTGCAGATGCAATCCATGGAAAGCAAACATTATAATTGATATAAATTCCTGATTAAAGTTTAATCCAAAATTTGATTCAGATATAGGGGGAGAGAAAATAGTCATAATAGCATTGGAAACATTTTTCATGATGCTAAAATTTACAACAGAGAAAAGAAAGCACCAGTTAAATATATTAGGATTGGTGGAAGGAATTCATCAAAGTATTGGGAAGTGCCCATTCTAAGTAAGCTGTTCTTAATAAAATGTTGCTAAGGGACAAACGAAGATGACATATATAACGTATTCTTCTTCTTTGTCGTGGTCCTCTCTCTCTCTCTCTCTCTCTCTCTCTCTCTCTCTCTCTCTCTCTCTCTCTCTCTCTCTGTGTTCGTATGAATATATGTATGTATATATCTACCTACCTACGCACCCACCCACCCACCCACCTATCTATCTATCTATCTATCTATCTATCTATCTATCTGTCTGTCTCTCTGTCTGTCTATCTATCTGTCTATCTATCTATCCTTTTGCATTTTAAATGAGGGTCTATTTGATAAAAGGATCTAAGTGAATTTCATTGTATCATTTATGCATCCATATTCAGATTGTCGAGATTGATCTTATTTGGTATTGTTCATGAGTCAATGGCATTAAATATCTTTTAAATCGATGGCTCAGTTTAAAAAATTATATATAGTTGTACTGGGACAGTTTTGCAGACATTGAACTAATCGTTCAGTTTTTGTTCAAATGTCTAAAACTGATCAAAAATATATTACAGGGTGGAGTGTACGGAAGCACTCATTGGGACAAGCTTCACCTTTTTATAATCAGAAGTTTTGATTTACAAATCTTTGATCACGATTTACTAAGCCGTAGCCGAAATCTCGGATTAGTAAGTCGACATCTTCAATTAGTAAATTTAGATCTCAGATTAGACAAAAATGGGAAGTGTTTCCAAGGAAATATAATAATGAAAGTTTCATGGTAAACATATGTGTCCCAGCCAAAATAACAACCATACACTTGACCTAGAGGGTGAATGTATTGTTAGTTTCTTACCTTGTTGTGTGTGGATACAAGTTGTCCCTTCATAGTAACATTAATTCTCTAGGGCCCCCTACTTGAGTTTTATTTATGCATTTTATGTTACATTAATAACCTTCTAACTCTCTATGTACACTACCTACATCAACATTAGTGTTAGATCATAATTAACATTTTCGAACAAGTTTTTGTGATAAGTCTTATTGACCCCTGGATGATCAAGCAGTTGAGTTTTATGGTCTAGACTTAAAATTTCATACCAATAAGACTTTGGAACAACAATTTATTGCTCAATGACTACTCATCACCAGCGGGTACCTCAGGTGGTCTCCATTTTCTCATAACTACCCATTTTTCGCAAAATAACGAACAGGTACTCACGTGGCTTCCGTTTTGCTAATAGCCCTCTGAAAGAAACAGGAAATCTCAGAATCTTGGTGCTGTTTGACAAGAAGTGATTGTCTTTTGTTACCCTAAATAGAATAAAGAGAATGATTAGTAAAAAGAGGATCACTGTGATCAATACCTTTTGATTGATCCATACCAGGTGCAAATATAACGTCATCTAAAGAAGATCTGATCAATGTGTCAGATAAAGGAACAATTTCCCGTTTCTTGAACAACATCGTTCTCAAGAGCTCTTTTTGCCATAGCTCTGGTAACTACACAAGCATGGTATAAAATGGGAATTTCACTCTCAACAGGATCAACATTCATTTTGATCCAAAAAAGGCTTGTTAGTTACAAATGGATTAACCACAACCTTAGGTCATTGCCTAGAAATAAATGAATAACCTCGATGGGCAAAGAAATAACTATTCCGACTGTCGCGGGACATGAAACTAAGTCTGATGGTAAATTTGCACAATGGAGAAGAACTTTAACAAAAGACGCACTCTATTCAATGAAAAAGAACACTTTTACTAGAATAACACCTCTCAGACAAAGGCAAAGTGCCCAATAATAAAAGACTGAGGTACTCGCGTGTCGCTTCATATATTTAATAGAGATAGGCCTGGCAGAATCACGAACAAGTGATACAGAACCCTTTGACATGAATGGTTCATAATTCTTCTTAATAAAATCAGACTTGGTTTGTTTGACCCAACAAGTGTATTGTTTCCAATACATGACCGTGAGTTTGACCTCTTAGTAACATTAGCGTTATGTGACAGTTCTATCTTTCTTCTTTTGCTTATTTATCAATCTGTAGCAATCAGAAACAACGTGCCCTTTCTTCTTGAAACAGGGTGGCGTAGGAAGACCTGTTTCGACCTTTTGCTCATCAAGGTTGGTATTGTCTTCACTTTGGGCCTGGTTCTTCAACTCTTCAACTAATATGAGCTGTCTGAAGTTATCGTAATCTTGACCGACCTTCTTGGCTGAGCACCACCTATCCGATAATTGTACTTTTTCTCCTGCAAATTCGACATGATCTGTCCGGTTTGCGTTTTACGGTTCCTAAACCTTTTGTCGAAATGTCCCATGTACCAACCCATAGCCCTGCAAAATACATTCCTTAACCACATCACACTTTGCGTTTTGTTGCACTGACAGTGAAGTGTATATTAAGTACACTTGCCCTCTTGGGCATTTCAAACTTTCAGCAATTTTCTCAAAACGAGAAAAATATTGATCTGCTTTTTTTTTTCTTTAAAAGGAGGAACTAAATTAATATTTATGTTACATGAAAACCTGAACTTGTGTGTAATGCGGGTGCTTTCTGTTTGCCAGTTCTAATTCTTTAAAATTGTAATTGCATTTCTCGTTCTTCTCTCTGCATCTGCATTTGAATTTCTCTCTCTCTCTCTCTCTCTCTCTCTCTCTCTCTCTCTCTCTCTCTCTCTCTCTCTCTCTTTTTT
>JAECUM010027833.1:0-13316 GCA_016617855.1 Megalonaias nervosa | reverse complement strand
GATTTAATGAACAGTCTCTTGTCGTGGGTATCTGATACATACGTTATATTTTTGGAGTGACTTAAAAGGCATACACATTTTAAACTTTCGTGCCTATATTTTGAATCGGAAACTGTTATGATTAGAACTGTATTAATTTGACAGCTTAAAATGTTTTTGATGTTTTGAATATTCATTATTATCAATTGAAATGAAAATAAAAATACGGGAAATTTTGGTAAAGATGCATTTTACTTTATGCACATTTATCTGTTTTTATTCATAAATCATAATAGCAAAACGCAATAATGTTTTGAATTCAATTTATGTGAAATTATCGCAAAATACCTAATTATACAATTTTCAACCATTTTCCCGGTATAATTTTATTTGTAAATCATTAAAAACATACATTCAAATACGAGCAGATCCTTTGTAACGTATGTATTTTGCTTGAGAATTAAGGTTTTGAGGACATATTTTTGAGTAAACATAAACAAAATATGGGTCATTTAGTGTTGTGGAAATTTTTACAGTTTAAATTTAAGATATTTCTTTGTAAAATAGGCAAATAAAGTTGTTGTTTCTAGATAATTTGTTTCTTGCATTTTTATACGTCAGTAGTGAATGGGGATACTTTAGTGTCAAGGAACTTAAACGTTAAAATGGGTGGTTGTACTTTGGCGTTAAGGGGAATTTAACATGGGGAATTTTAACACGGGTGGGACTATAGAGTGACAAGGGATTGGGACTGTTTAGCGTCACTAGGAATGGAACAGGTGGGGTGACGTCACGGTACTGGACATTGGCAACAATGTTGCAAGTGGCTTACCTGAATACACGCGGCTACCTAGATAGGGACAAATACAATAGAGATATAGACATAGACATATACAAACATACACACATATATAGGGCAAAGAGAAGAGATATCTTTTCGAGGCAATGGAGAGGCCCTGAAAAGGACCTTTATGTTCATTTTCTTCTATTTTCTCCAGTTCTTCCACCATCTCCTCACTTTCCCTATGATTCCTTTCTTCTTCTTTTCATCGTCCGGTATCCAGTCAGGATGTCCCATAGATCTAACTTTTTCCTGTACATTCATCCAGTTTTGATTGAGTCTGTCAAATTCCTCTTTTCTATTTTTGTTTTCCTTCTCCTTTTTCTCTTTTGCCCAGGTCTCTTTGATTTTCTTTAAATCTTCTTCCATCACCTTTCTCATCAGGTCTTCAGCTTTTATTAATTTCTCTAATCCCCACTTGACAAAAGACCACTCGGTGAAATTTGCTATGTCTTGCAAAAGCACCTCACTTGGATCACATTACCAAGGGCCTCCTTCAATGTACTTCTCCTACTCTCACATATTCAGGATGTATGAAGCCTCTTAATTTCTCTACTTCCTCCTCTATCATACCTTTCACTAGATCCCTGGCTACTTTGAGGCTGGTAACTTGACTAGTCACAAAACCTTTGCTAAACTGAAGTTTAATTACTTGTGTGTAAGTTTTAAATTTTTTTTATTTTATTTTTAGTTTCATTACATTTTATTGTAATGATAATTTTCATTGGATCTGAATCTCTTTTCCGAAAATTAACTTGACCTGATTAGAGTGTACGGTTATTCTTTTTTTAGCTCAACCTGGTTCATAGATCTTGTAAACATCAAGCGAAAACGACTGGCTATTACTAAGGTCATTTTCTGATTGCAGGATACCTCTAATTTATAAACAACTTTTTTTTTTTATTGAATCTTATAGTAAGATTCGGTAAGGCTTACGTGTCTATCGGATGTGCGCTTTTATTGCGTTGTTCCATCTGGGTGACCACGTGGGTCACCATGTGATCTAAAATTGGGGTTTTAATACTCATTCTCAAAGTTTTTTTTATTCAGCCGTATCTTTACACCTTGAGGGTACAAGGTGATTCTATTATTCATGTCAGATTGTTTTGAAGTTCATCTACTTTTTTAATTTAATAATTCATTCTCTAGAAAACTACACAAGTGCTTGATATTATAAAAGTTCTGTGAGAAAGATATTCAGTGGAAATTTATTCTGGAATTCTAAACGGAAACATTATAAACTGTGAATCAATCGAGGATCTGTTGCCAAAAGTACAAACAACCTCATCTGTCGTCATCGCCTCCATATTGTAATTTCATCGAGATTCAAACCTGGATTCAATTAGAACTGTTTAGTGATAGGACTTATATTTTTCAATTCTAGGATTAAATTTTGGATTATATTCACAAATCGTAAGTACTATGTTCTATTTTTTACTTTGTTTTCTAGGGAAATAAATCATTTTTGTTAAATTTACAAAGCTTGTTGGCTTTGCTCTTTTCTTTTGTTACTTTTTAACGAGCCTACACGTAACAAGAGAAAATTGGGGTTGCTCGTCCTTGGATATTTGAATTTTGGCTAAAATCTTTCAGAAAATTGTTTTTTGCAATTAAAATTCCCCTAGTTTACATTTTGTTTGAAACCTTTAGTGAAAACAACAGGCTTTTCATTCACAATGTCATTAACAGTCGAAACTTTTCTTTCTAGTCCTACTCAGGAGCAGTTAGATAGTCTAAAAAAAAAAAAAGATGAGTTGCTTGAACTTGCCAGAAAAAAAGATCTTTCTGAAGCAAAATCGTAATTAACGAAATAAGAAATTAAAATATTTTCATTCAATATTTGGGAGAGAAGAATGTTCTTAATAAAAGTGTTTTGGCTTCGGTCAGTAAGTCGGTATCAGACTCTGACATAAAATTAAAGGAATTAAAAATGAAATACAAGATGGAATTGAAGTTAAGGAAGCTCGAGCTTTCAGAAGTAGGAAAGAAAGAAACAATTGAAATTGCAATTTGAAAAAGAGGAGAGAGAGAGAGAGAGACAGGAAAGAGAGAATGATAAACAAATGCAATTGCAATTTGACAAAGAGGATAGAGAGACAGGAAAGAGAGAAAGATAAACAAATGAAAAAGAGGAGAGGGGATAGGAGAGGGAGAACGATAAACAGTTACAATTTGAAAAAGCGAAGGATGAAAGGGAATTTCAAATTAAAATGAAAGAAATGTCGCTGACACGTGAAAAGCACAATCACACTTCACAAACAAATTCAAGTTTTGACATTACAAGAAATATCAGGCTAGTGCCCCCTTTTCGAGAAAACGAAGGAAACAAATATTTTATTTATTTTCAAAAAGTTGCTGAAAATTTGAAATGGCCAAGGGAGCATTGGACTCAATTATTACAATATGTACTTTTTGGCAAGGCCCGAGATATCTATACATCCCTGTCAGTACAGCAAAGTTCTGACTATGAGTTGGTTAAGGAGTGCATCTTAGAGGGTTATGCGTTAGTCCCTGAGGCTTATGGGCAAAAATTCAAAAACTATAGAAAAGAAGCTGGACAAACTTATGTCGAATTTGCTAGAGAAAAAGAGCAGTTATTTGAGAGATGGTGCTTAGCCAAGAAAGTTGAACATGATTATGAAAATATCAAACAACTGCTATTGCTTGAAGAGTTCAAGAGCTGTGTCCCTAGTGACATTAAGAATTATCTTGAAGAGCATAAGATCGACACCTTGGAAAATGCTGCTCTTGCTGCTGATGAATATTTCTTAACTCATAAAGTTCCTGTTGTAAGCAAATCATTCACTCAGCAGTGTACAAGTAGAAAGGTATTTCAGCCTAATACGAATCATTCTAAAACTCAGTCTGGCACAACTTCTAAAAATCAAGCCTCTGAAAAACTTGATTTAAAATCCTTGTCTATTCCTACGTGTATCTATTGCAAGAAAAAAAGGAAACGTTATTTCCGATTGCTTCAAAATGAAATATAGGCATCAGAATCAAGATAGACCTATCCCAAATGCTCTTATTTCTAAGAGGTCAAGGTCACGGTCATGTATTGAAAGCAATACATTTGTTGGGTCTAATAAACCCCAGTCTGATTTTATTATGGAGAATTATGAACCACTCATCTCGAAGGGTTCTATATCACTCTTGGGTGATTCAGCCAATCCTATCCCTATTAAAATTTTAAGGGATACAGGAGCTTCTCAGAGTCTTTTATTATCAGGTACTTTGCCTTTTTCTGAGAAGTCCTGTTCTAATGAGAGTGTTCTCATTCAGGGAGTAGAGTACGGCTTTGTTAATGTTCCTCTCCATTCTGTCAATTTGTCATCAGACTTAGTTTCAGGACCTGTGACAGTCGGTATAGTGTCTAACTTACCCGTTGAGGACATTCATTTATTACTAGGCAACGACCTACCTGGAGACAAGGTTGTGGTTAATCCACTTGTAACTGACAAGCCTTCTTTGGATAAAAAAGTTGATCCTATTGAAAAAGAATTCCCTGATTTATACCCAGCTTGTGCAGTACCCACAGCTATGGCAAAGAAAGCTCCTGAGAATGATTTTGATAAGGAAAATATTCCTTTAGCTGACGCATGTATTGGTCAGGCTTTTGATGAGGTCACTTTCACTCCTTGTTTGGATCAATCAAAAGGTATTGATCACAGTGATCCTCTTGTAAATACTCATTCTTCTTTTTCTAATCAGGGTGACAAACGACAATCATTTGTCGTCGAACAGGATAAAGATCATGAGACCTCCTGTTTGTTTCAGAGGGTCATTAGTGAAACTGAAGCCACTGAAGTACCTGTCTGTTATTTCATAAAAATTGAATTCTTATGAGAAAATGGAGACCTTTCGAGGTACCTGCTGGTGATAAATGGTCAGTGAACTATCAGATTGTAGTTCCAAAATCTTATAGACAGGAAATACTTAGTTTGGTCCATGAAACTCCTATGGCTGGTCGCTTAGGGATTAATAAGACTTATCACAAGATCTTGACTCACTCGTTTTGGCCAAAAAAGTGATGTTTGTAAATACTGCAGATCTTGTTATACTTGTCAAATGGTAGGAAAACCCAATCAGAAGATACCTAAGGCTCATCTACAACCTATTCCTGCATTTGACGAAGTATTTAGTAGAATTATGGTAGATTGTGTTCGTCCCTTACCTAAGAACAAGTCGGGCAACCAATATTTGTTGACCATTATGTGTGCGTCAACAAGATTCTCAGAGGCAATTCCTTTGAGGAATGTGAAAACCAAAACCATAATAAAAGCTTTGATAAAGATTTTTACTCAATTTGGCCTGCCCAAATCTGTCGAATTAGACAAGGGCCAGATCTCATGTCTGGAATTTTCCAGCTAGTTATGCTTAAATTTGGCACTCAGCAATTCAAGTCAAAAGTGAAATTATAGTTTCACAGAACTTTACTTGAGAGAAGTTTTGAGTCTTGTAATAGAGTTCATTCTTTCTTGCTCATTCTTCAAACTTTTCTTCAGATTACATTTTACGACCCTTACAAAGTAAAGAAGAAAATGAATGAGTTAAATAATAATTATAGTACATTGATCTAAATAAATTAACGGAGTACTAGTATATTGAAAGAGATAGCCAAGTAAATTATGCAATTAGTTTAGTTGTACCTGTCCCACAAACTGAGGATTTAAGTGAAGAAATTCAACCGGACTCTGTTGATCTTGGAGTAAGAAATCTTCGGAATTCGGAAATTATGAAAAATCTGCACCAGAAACTTTTACATTTGCAACAACAAGAAAGGAATGAACTTAAACAGTTATTATTCGAATATGAGCATTTGTTTCCAGATATTCCTACGAGGACAAACAAAATTTTTCATGACGTTGAAATGTTAGAGTCAAAACCTGTGAAACAACACCCAGACAGGATGAACCCTCTCAAACCGGAATGCTTGGAAAAGGAAATTCAGTACTTGAGGAGAACGGTTTCGTAGAGCCCAGTAAAAGTGACTGGAGTTCACCATATATACTTGTTCGGGAACCAGATAAAACTTTCCGTATGCGCACTGATTATAGGAAGGTGAACAGTGTGACAAAAACAGATTAATTTCCATTACCAAGAATCGATGACTGTATTGATAAAATTGGAAATGCCAGGTTCGTCACCAAATTTGACCTTCTGAAAGGAATTTGGCAAATTCCGCTAACGGAAAGAGCAAGGGAAATTTTGGCATTTGTGACTCCAGATGGACTCTATCAATATAAAGTAATGCCGTTCGGGATGAAGGGTTCCACAAGTACCTTTCAACGCTTGATAAATATGATTACCTCTGGTCTAGAAAATTGTGATGCTTACATCGATGATGTCATCATCTACAACGACACTGGAAAGAACATCTAGCCACGATTCGGAAATTCTTTGAAAGACTCATTGATGCAAATTTGACAATCAATTTATTTAACAGTGAGTTCTGCCGTGCTTGTGTAACTTTTCTAGGACATATTGTGGGACATGGTCAAGTTAAATCTATAGATGCTAAGGTCAAGGCTACCTCTAATTTTCCTGTGCCTTTCAGTAAAAAGCAACTGATGCGATTTTTGGGTATGGCCGGATATTATCGAAAGTTTTGTTCCAATTTTTCTAATATTGCTGAACCCCTGACAAACTTATTGAGCACGAAAAACAAGTTTCTTTGGACTGAAAAATGTCAGGAGGCTTTTGAGAGATTAAAAGCTATGCTCAGAGGTACGCCGGTTATCAGAGCTTCAAATTTCAGTCAATCTTATAAATTATCTGTTGATGCAAGTGATGTTGGGGTTTTAGCAGTATTGATTCAAGAAGATAGAAATGGTGTTGATCACGCTGTGTGCTATTTCTCTAAGAAATTAAATAAGCACCAAAGAAATTACTGAACAATTGAGAAAGATTGGTTGACTTTAATATTGGCGTTGCAGCATTTTGAAGTTTGCATAAGCTCAGCTGTTTCTCCGGTTGTTGTGTTTAGTGATCACAAACCCCCTTACTTTCATCGACAAGATGAAAAATAAAAATCAAAGATTATTAACTTGGAGTCTGATTTGGAAAAACATAATCTTGAAATCAGGCACATCAAAGGAAAAGACAATTTGATTGCAGATGCACTTTCCCGTGTATATAAATATTATTTCATGTACACTTTGTACAATTCATAAGAGTTTTCTTGTGTAACTTTGTTTTACCTCATGTATAATTTACATATGGTAAAAAGTAAGCTTTATTATATAAATCTTTCTTTTTGTTTATGGGGAAGTGCTACGTATATGTATTGTAATTACCTGTGTGTTAGTTTTAAATTTTTTTTTATTTTTGTGTCATTAGATTTTATTGTAATGATAATTTTCATTGGATTTGAATCTCTTTTCCGAAAATTAACTTGACCTGATTAGAGTGTACGGTTACTTCAGCACTATTTTTAGCTCACCTTGGTTCATAAATCTTTTAAACATCAAGTGAAAACGATTGGTTATTACCAAGGTCATTTTCTTATTGCGTGATAGCTCTAATTTGTAAACAATTTTTTTTTTATTTAATCTTATAGTAAGATTCGTTAAGGCTTACGTGTCTATCGGATGTGTGCTTTTATTGCATTGTTCCATCTGGGTGACCACGTGGGTCACCATGTGATCTAAAATTGGGGTTTTAATACTCATTCTTAGAATTTTTTGTTCAGCCGTATCTTTACACCTTGAGGGTACAAGGTGTTTCTATTATTCATGTCAGATTGTTTTGAAGTTCATCTATTTTTTTTTGGGGGGGGATTTAATAATTCATTCTCTAGAAAACTACACAAGTGCTTGATATTTATAAAAGTTCTGTGAGAAAGATATTCAATGGAAATTTATTCTGGAATTCTAAACGGAAACATTATAAACTGTGAATCAATCGAGGATCTGTTGCCACCAGTACAAACGACCTCATCTGACGTCATCGCCTCCATATTGTAATTTCATCGAGATTCAAACCTGGATTCAATTAGAACTGTTTAGTGATAGGACTTATATTTTTCAATTCTAGGATTAAATTTTGGATTATATTCACAAACCGTGAGTCCTTTTTTTAACGTGTTTTCTAGGGAAATAAATCATTTTAGTTAAATTTACAAAGCTTGTTGGCTTCACTCTTTTCTTTTATTACTTTTGTACGAGCCTACACCTAACAATACCTCCATTCTTTTTCAAGTCTTTCCACCACGTAGGCTCCATCCACCATCCAATACTATCTGTCTTTCAATTTGTTGAATAAATTCATATTGTGTTGACTGGTCAACGCTGGGTAGCCAGACTGACGACTGCTCCGCTTTATATACGCGATGCACGTACGTGAACGAGAACATCCCTTACACTTACTTCACATATTATATACTATCCAGACAGACGCGAAGAGAAGAAAAAACACCGTATATATTATCCACACAAACGTACGCGATCGCACAAAACACACACACTTTACTACCCACACAAACGGGAAGAAAAGAAAAAACCCACCATATATGCTATCCACACAAACGTACGCGAACGCATAAAACACACACACATCAGTAAAGGAGGTAGTGTTTATAGTCACACTACCTCACATTCACGCAAATCGGCAACTTGAATAGTGTCTCGTTTCTAGAGATTTGGTTAGCACTGAGAAGGGCTGTTTTTCTTGGAACTTCAGATGCACTTGTAAAATGTCAGCACCTTCCAGGCCGGGCACCAAAGGCACATCTCCTACTCCAATCATTTGCCCAATTCACATTTGTGAATTGGAGCGCAGAGGCCTCCTGAGGGGCTTCAGAACCCCAATCTTCAGTTTCTGGAATTCTGAAGTCTTCCCTCTGTCTTCATCTATGCCAGACCCGAAGATGTCGTTGTTGTCGTAGTTGCTCTCTCAACTAATCCCAGTTTTTTGTGTGGGGAACTACAGGTATCGGTACTGTGGCAGTGGCCGTAGCTGACGTAGTTGTGGTGGTGCTGCTATTGCCTGAGGAGGCGTCCTCACCTCAGGCTTGACCTTACACACAGGTCTCAGTATGAAGTGAGGTAGGATCCCTCTCTTCTTTTCCTCTTCTTCTTTCGTCTTTCTTTCCTCTTCCTCCTCTTCAAACCTGGCACCATCCACCATGGTCTCCATGGGCAGCTCATCTCAAATGCGCCTAGCATACTCCACGTGCATCTGAAGTTCCAACAATTTGGCAATTCTATTACCCATTTTGTTACTGTTGACGATTCAACAATGCGTAGCCAGACAGACTAACGATCGCTCCGAGTTTATCCCTGGAGCACGAACGTAAAGGAAAACATCCCCCGACACCAAAACTTACAATAACTGACTGAGAAGGATTAAAGTCGTCTATGCTAACTAAGAGCTTTTGCAACTCGTTAATACTCAGCTGTTGAGCTTTTTAATTGGTCGGTGTTTTAGGAATGATGCCTCAAAAACACCGCACCTAAAAGAAACATTCACGTTGACTTTCTTACTTACAAACACACGCATACACTATCAAACAAGACAGATAATCGAAGTGCTTATAGACACACTTCTATTTTTTTAACATGCAAACACACAAACCTGCTTTGGCAGTTGAATTAGTATGTCTTTTCTAGGGTGTTGGGGTAGCCCTGAAAAGAGCTGTTGTGTTGACGGGGAGTGATGACAATCTTTTATTGTCTAAGATTGCGTCCCCGTCTGGCGGCGGGCGTTCGCACAGGATACAGTCTGCTTCTTCGGAAAGAGAAGGAGAACTCTTTCGTGTCATCACGACAGTCGACAAAAAATCTGTCTGGTTCCTGCTGCTGTTGCTGCTGCTGTTGTTGCTGCTGCTGTTCTCTCTCCTCCTTCTGAAGTCTATACACTCTTCTTCTATACACTCTTCTCTGTCCACTCTTCTTGTTCTTTCTTGGTTTCTTCTCTGAAGACCTCTTCTATCAGGTCTTCGGTCACTTTCAACATCCTCATATTCTCTATTTCATCAGGTTTCGGTATCAGGTTTTGCCTGACACGACGTGAATTCACGTAAGCTTCGTTCAGCTTGGCTAGTCTTGAAGGTATCCTCGTAGATTGACGTGTCAACAATGGCTGGCCAGCCTAGAGACTGCCAAGCTTTATATGGCTCAAACGCGGACGCGATAGAAAACATCCCTACTGGGTTTTTGTCAGGTAGGAACACTATGATAACTAATGTCATGGTGAGGGATAGAGAGAAGTCAAAGAGCATATATTCACAATGGGATTTTCTTTGAAAACAAACGATAGACTCATTTGTTCAAAACACATTTTTTATTTAACAAACAAAAAGTAACTAACATTTAACAAACAAACTATTTTTGACAAGGTTGACAGCGTTGTGAAATTAAGTTAGATTTCCACTGATAGAAGTCACGAGGCCATTAATATACACTACGTTTCTTAGCTAAAGACAAAAGATAGCCATAACGGTCACAAAACCATCAATCTACTTTATCATCGCTTCTAGACGAGTTACAATCAAAATAAGTCACTAAATGTTCTCAAGAATATACAAGACTGCGTTGATGAAGAAAATACACACAATATTGTCCACACACCATGGAATCTGTGCCGTGTAATTTCAAATTATTGAATCGTGTTGTCTGTGATCCAATTGGATGGCCTGAGGTAATTTCCCTGGGAAACAGCATAATGTATTTTTTGGGAAACACCTCGCTGGAACTGTCACTGGGTAAAGTTAAGTAAAATTGGTTATTCATGATTCCAGAGTTCTAGTGTCCGAGGGGTCGCTGGAGGTCAGAGGAGTGTCTAAAAGAGGATTTTTGTGATGGTTATATTGACTGTTGGAAGGGGGACTAACGTTGGGCGCAAGCCTCACGTTGTTCCCGTTAGAGGAATATTTCAGGAACGGATTGGGAAGAAGGTAAGCGATGCAACTGCTGAGTAAAATGGTCCACAATTGTTTGTCTCCTTGCTGCAAACTCAAATTGGCAACGGCAGCACCGACGACACGATACACTACAAAAGATTTGGCAGCAAAAAACAAACGATTCGCATTTCAGGCACACGTTCTCCACACCACACCCACAAGGGTTGCTTTTGTAGACCTTGTAGAAAAGATCTGGGGGAAGGAGTGGTCACTGCTGTAGTGGTAGCGGTTGAAACTGTGTTGAAGAGCATGATGGTCACTTCTTTTTATAGTCGATGAGTTACGAAGCGTCGATTTAAGAGTCAAACCTGTGAGGATATCCTTTCCAACGTACTTTGACTTCTTTGACACGTCGGTTTCCTACTTTACGAGTTCTTCGATCGAGAATGCTTTCGATCTCGTATACGTCGTCTTCTTTTTGGTCACGCGTTGTAACTCGGGCAAGTAAAACGTTTCTTTTAATTCTTCCCTGTTCATGTCTTTCAATTTATAGACGGGAGGATATCGGCCGCACACTCGTTCAGTGACACGAAACAATTCGGTGGTCCAGTTGGGTAAGTAACCTTTGTCGAAAATGCTTTTGGTTTTGGCAATGCGCACCCAATCTCCTAAAGCCAACACTCCGCCTTTCTTGGGGACAGTGACCATCGGGGACGTACCAAACAGGCTCTCGAAGACGGTCACTTGGTTGTCGGGAGTCACATCTTGAGGGGCACGTCCGATTCTCGGATAGTAAGATTGGTTGTACGCTTGGACTAGTTGCGATAAGACGTCGATGTACTTGAGAGTGTGTTGATGTCTGAAATATTTCTACATGCTTTCTTTTGAGGTGCGTTGAAAACGTTCCACGATGATGGCCCTGGTTTCGGGATTCTCGGCGGTTAAAAAATGAATGTCACATTTCTTCAATTCTTTTTGCAAAGCTTGGTTTAGAAATTCGGTGCCTTTGTCAGTTTGCCATCGAAGAGGGTGACGCCCGCTTTGTTTCAACACCAGTTTGAGGGCTCGCACTAACTCACTGCTCGATTTGAAAGTCAATGGCACGACCCAAGCAAATTTGGAAAAGACGTAGATGACACAAAACAAATATTTGCAACCACAATTGTAGGTAGCTAAATGAGAGACATCGGCTAAATCGGCTTGTCATTGATGATCGATGCCCTCCACTCGTGTGCGACTTCTGGAAAATTTTCGCCGAATGAGTTTGTGCAACGTGTAAGTGGCTTGTTCTTGTAACCATCGTTGCACTTGATGTAAACGGACACTGTTCAGTCGAGTTTTTTACAGCACGATACAACTTCTGAACTCCTACGTAACCTGCAGGATGAGATGGACCGTAGTAAATGCTGGCTACCACCTTTTCTATTTTTTAATAAGTTATCCACTCTTCGTTGATGCTACCCTGAATGGGATGAGGGGGTGATTAGAAACGGCTTTATGTGTCCAACGTGCCACGGGAGTATAAGTCGAGGGTAGTTTTGGTGGTAGTGGTGGTGATGATGGCGGCAATGGAATGGCTTTGGTCGTCTTTTCTTTTTTCACTTCTGGTTTCCCTTCTTCTTTCTTTTGACTTCTGTCGAAGGAGGAGTGGACATCATCTTTTTAACCCAAGCTTTAAGTTCTTGTCGTTGGGGTGTAGGGGAAAGGGCCAACAAGGACGCTGAAATCTTACTAGGGATGGGAGCTGCTGACGGTGTTTGAAAGACTTCTCGTGCCTCTTGTTCCTCAGGCATCCGTGGGGATGCGTATGTCTTGACCGCTGGGGGTGGTGGGGGTGGTGTTGGTAATGAACTTTTCATCAAGGCCTTAAAATCTTTCAGTGTTTTTGAGCTGTTTCGTCCAAAGCTTTCTGGTGAAAGAGTTTCAGTCGTTGCAACAATTGACCGTACCTTTGCGATTTTTCCGTTTCTGACAAATCGCTGCGATCCATCAACGATTGCAGTTCGTGTTGTAACTGGGACATCTCGGTCAAATGAGGATTGGGAGGTAAATGCGGGGTCCGTTGTTCTTGCCAACGATGGTATTCCATCCATCGTTTGTAAGATACTAAAACCAGTTTTCGTCCTTCCATCGGATTTCAATGGTCACATCTGAGATCTTTTGATTCCAGAGGCCCCTTGTATCTTCTTGACCCTTTTATCTTGGAGCTATGGCGGGTAAAACAATTCCCAACATACCCAACGCAGGTCCCACTATTGCTTTGGTAAGAAGTCCTAACAGGTTTAAAATTCCTCCTCGTTGCACCAACATATTTTTCTTTTGACGAATGGGCATTTTCTTTTGGACCATTTGGCGAAGAACGTGTCGATGTTTGGCTAAGCATTCTTTCTGATGTTTAGACAAAGGTATCGTGCCTTTCAAGACATTCAGACAACATTTGCTCACGGTATCGATGACATCTTTGGAGGTAGTTTGAATGAGTTTGTTTCGCATGGGTGGAGGAGTTTTGGACAGGACGGACAACATGTCCCAATGTTTGACTAAACGAGAAGGTAGTCCTTTCCTTTTCTTTCCTTTGGGGGTAGAAGAAGGATGTCTTTTTTGGGGTGACATCTTTCTTGGTTTTTTCGTTGGTTCCGGGGCACACACCAAAAA